>QFET01004870.1:0-16505 GCA_003316355.1 Tuber calosporum | reverse complement strand
GTCTGGGGAGGGGGGACGGGTGCCTGAGGCTGGGGTGGGCCTGCACGAAACCCAGGTCGCCCTGGAGGGTCGGGCAGGCCACGGACTGAGGACGAAACGGGGGGAGCAGGAGGAGGGGGGATGGTAGACTTTGGGTGGGTGACCCTATGTGACAGGTCACGAAGGGAGGAGTGAAGGGAAGCGAGGTCTGAGTGCAGGGTGTCAACCCCATTCTGAGGAGGGGCAGGTGCAGCCGTAGTACGGTTGCGGATGAGTGAGGTGAGTTCGTCCAACCTGGTGTTGACCGCGACGAGGCCGTGCAAGGCGGAACAGATGAGAGGAAGAAGAAAGGTTTCTGCAGTAGTGAAGTCATACAGGTCTTCAGTGCAGAGGGGGGGGACTTGTCCTTCACGCCAGCTAATGGCAGAAAGGGTTTCCTGGAGAAAAGAAGAGATAAACAAGGAGGTGACCGGGAGGGTGGGGTGAGGAGAATCCTCACGCGAAAGGGCATGGGAGGACTGAACCAAAGAGGGGGAGAAGGCTCCATGGCCTACGCCTAGGGACGCGAAGCCTAAGCGAGGGCAGGAATGAGGGGATCGTGAAGTTAAATAAGTTAACCGAGGTGTTGAAAGTGTAGGGGTAGGAAAATAGGGGAAGCGGAGCGTGGCTGGATATCTGTGTCTGTGACCCTCCCTATATAGCCGCTCTTCCAACAACCCTAACCCTGGTGACTTTACTATGAGTCACCTCCTTACTATGACTGCCACGTGAGTTATAGTATAACAAACATCCTATGACTCATAACTTGAGTTATAGTATACAATCCCTATAATATCCAATACCATAAAAGGTCATGTGCACTAATCGCGTCACATTTGTGAGTCATGAAGCCATAAATATAAATCAAACTAATAAAATATCATAATCATAAATGATCTCACAAATCGTGAGTGATGTGAAATATTCTATACTGCTAAGTCCCGATTTGTGACAATAGCTCCTCTCTCCTCTCAGCTTGAGTCCCATCAAGCTATTCACCAAGTTTCATTACTTGGTTCCCAAATCTTGCTATCTCGTGACGGAACTTCTGTAAAATTTGTTCCGTTGTGCGTAACTGTTGCCTGACCATTTCCAATGTCAGGTCTGCCACCTCTATAGTTTGTTTTTGGTGCGCAATGGTGGCTTATTACACTTCGAGGGTGTCTTCTTGGAGTCTAATCGTTCCTTGTGCTTCATCCAGTTGTATTTCCAAACGCGAAATTTGTCTGTAGAGGCTTTCGATATCTGCCTGCGTGTGTTGGCTTTCTGTGTCATCATTTCGGGTTTCTTCACTCCTCTCCAAACTTCCCCTCCTGTCTTTCGTACGCTGTGCATCCTTCCTGCTCAGTTCTTCCCTTTTACCCCTCACCTTGGAGTAATATCCCGCCTGGATCTTCGCATCTAGGTGGGCTCAACAATTATTTCATTAACAGTCCTCCCATCTTGTTTCCGCATGTGGTTGTTTTGGCCAGTAACTGGCCGCTTCCTTGACTCCTCTATGGATGTTGCAATACTCGTCATAGCACGCTGTCCAGTTTATCACTTTGTGTTCTGATGCTTTTTGCCAGTCTTCTACCGTCGGATTACCTGGGCTAGTTGGAGTGATTTCTCACATTGGGTCTTCCCACCATCATTGGTTGCTTCTTGTTTGATTTCTTCCCAGCCTTGGTTTATCTGGGTATCGTTCGTGAAAGTGTTTGTTTGAATTTTCCCTGTGTTTGAAGTTTTCTGCTAGGTACCAAACTTTATCGTGATCAGGAGAATATCCTGTCCACTTCGCTCGATATTGGAGTTTTCCGTAATGTAGTTGCGAATCAACTATTTCTTCAAGTTCGTATTCTGTTTCGCCTTCGATTTGGATCAGTGGTGGTGGTAACTTCCTAGATGAAGGGAATCTTTCCACTTGGTATGGTTCAAGAAGTGAGATGTGGATGGTGTTGTGTATCCTCATTGATAGCGGAAAGTCCAGCTTATATACACTGTTCCCCACTCTTGCCAAGATTTTGAAAGGTCCCATTTTCTTGTGCTCTAGCTTTCTGCATGGTCTCGTGGTTCTCACATTTCTCGGAATGAATAATAATATATCTCCTGATTTCTTATTCGGATCGGGTTTTCTGTGTTGATCATAATTTGCTTTTTGTCGGAGTTGTAATGTAACCATTTCTTCGCATATGGTTTCGTGCTATTGGTCCATCTCGTCTGCCGGTATCTTCCGATCTGGTATCAGATTATCACTTGTGTCATGTTTCGGGTGTTGTCCGTAATTAGCAAAGAAGGGTGTTGTCTTAATTGATTCTTATTGCCTATTATTGTATACATATTCTGCAAAAGGTAACAGTTCAATCCAAATATCCTGCAGGTAATTATAGTATGCTCACAGATATTGTTCCTGAATCGCGTTGGTTCTTTCTGTCTGTCTATCCGTTTGCGGATGATAAGCCGTGCTGAGTTTTCTTTCAATTCCTAGTTTCTGGGTCCTTTCCTTCCATAAGTCCGAGGTGAATAATGTTCCCCTATCAGTCATGATGTCGCTTGGTAGTCTGTGTACTCTAAAGATATCTTTGGCAAATATCTGCGTGAATTGTTTCGTTGTCATATCTTTCCGGCATGCAACAAAATGACTCATTTTTGTTAGTCTGTCGATGACTACCAAGATAGCCTCGTAGCCGTCTGATTCTGGTAAATACGTGATAAAATCCATAGATATCGACTTCAATGGCTGTTCTGGTACTTCATTTGATTGTAGATGTCTATATGGTGCATGTTGGGATGATTTCGTTCTTTGACAAATGTCGCAATTTTTGACGAATCGTTTGCTGGTCCTTCGCATTCCTGACCAGTAGTAACTCTGGCTGATAAGTTCCGTGGTCTTTGCTGTCCCTCCATGTCCTGTTAGTAGGATGACATGATTTCTTCTGATAGGTTCCATCCTTATCTCTTCCTCTTCTGGTACCCATATTTTGTCCTGGTACCATAGGCAATCATCCTTACATCGATATAGCCCTAAGGCTACATTCTTCATTTCTTTTGTTCCTTGTTCCAACGCTTTCCTTATCTCTTGAACATGGGGGTCCTTCCCACTTTGAGCCTTAAGCTTTCTTATCTCTTCCCCGGGAAACCTAATTGTGTCCATTTCCTGTCTTCTTATCTACTCAAAGTATTTTTCTTGTGGTAGTTGGATCCTTTGTTTCTGTTCTATCCTGTCGTCCTTGTCTTCTATCGCATCTTGACTTCTCTTGGTCAATGAGTCTGGTTTGCCGCTTTCTTTTCCTGGCCAATATTCGATCTTTATATTATATTGGTTTAACTTCTCGGTCCACTGGATTTGTGGTTTATTAAGATGTTTTTTGTCGTGAAAGGATCCAAATTCTGATGGTCAGTGAGGATCCTTGTCTTGTGATGGCTTCCCAACATATATTATCTCCATTCTTTGGGTGCCTGTACTATGGCCAATAGTTCTTTGTCATGAATATCGTAGTTGCATTCCGCATCTGTCTTGTCTTTGATTGGAATGCCACTGGCCTCCATTTCTCGTCTTCGCACTATTGCAATAAAATTCCCAAGCAGACGTACTTCGATGCATCCGTTTCGATCATGAGCAGTTGTTACGATCCTATGCAGCAAGCTGACTTGCAACAGGTAACTACTTCTCTTTGGGTTGGATGAATATGATCGGGCCGTTGTTATAGTCTGGTATGGGGCGTGGCGCTAATCTCAGCCACCAGGGTAGGAGTACTATTGCAACGAGTAGTACTAGGCAGGTTTCCACTATTGCTCTTAGGCCTATGCCTACGTTGTATGGATAGCGGAACCCTATGGTTCCTATCGCACAACGCCAATAGAAGAGTAGAGAGGTAAAGAGGTAAAGTAATTGTATAGGAAAGAACTTAGGTGGTTGCGTGAAGAGTCCTAGATACAGGCCACCTAGAGTCCTTATATAGGCACTCTTCTCCCAACCTTAACGCTGGTGACTCATATCTATGAGTCACCTATCCTCGATGACTCATATTGAGTCATAGTATGAAATCCATCAGCTGACCCCTTTGAGTCAACTGCACAATGTTCCAAATCCAATCATAACTCGTAAAACTAGTCATGTGCCCCAAAGTGGTCACATGTGCGAAACCCATGACTCATAATGTGAGTCATGTGCGAAACTCATTACATCATATAACTCACAAGTGTGAGTCATGTGCACAATCAACCAATCACAATATAACGATGATTTGCACTATTGTGCATCATGTGAAACTCCATGACTCCTAATGAGTCATAGTGTGAAAAAACAACCTTATGACTCATAACTATGAGTCATGCGAAATCCTGCCTTGCTTAGTCACCAATCGTGACATTAGCTCTCCTCTCCGTTCAGCCTGAGTCCCATCAGGCTAAACGTCCTATCCTCCTCAGGCTTTCTCCAAACCTTTGCAATTCCTTTTTCAACTTCCGCACCTGATGTTCAGCGTGCTGCCAACTTTTCCGGACCTTTTCCAAGGTTAGGTTTGCCGTTCTGCAGGTTCGATCTCGTTTGGCAATCATCCTCTGGTAGGTCCGTATATCCTCTCTTTGGTTCCGAATTGATGCTTCGGCGTTGCCAAGTTGGTTTCGTAACCCCTCGATTTGTCGTTCCAGACAACCCATGTCTGGGCTACTATCCGTTTCCTTTGTTTCGCCCTCCTCTCTCCTCGACCGTGTTCTCACAGTCGCCTTCCTCTTCCGCATGCGTGCATCCGTTTCATTAAGGGGGGCTGCTTCCCACGTGCGTCTTGGGTAGTACCAGGCATCGATTTTGTCGTGTCGATGTACATGGCAGTTGTCCTTGAAGCAGTGGATCCAGGACGATTCCTTGTGGGGTTGTTGTTGTTTGCATATCTTTGATTGTTTAGGAAACCAATTACTTTCTTCCTTATTGCGTAAATGAACGTGGCAGTGGTCATCGTAGCAGGGAGTCCATGAAAGAGCGTTATATTCTGCCTGTTTCTGTCTTTCCTCCTGTATTGCATATGGGGGGTGGTTGGTGTGATAGCTCTTGGGCTATCGCCCCAACCGTCGCCGGGTGCCTAGGTCGTTTCCTCCACGAGCTTGATCTTGACTGTAACCCATTCCGGGTTTTCTTGGGTACTGCTGATGGAAACGTTCAATGGCGATGGTGGCATTGTTGAAGTTCTCCGCAGGGTACCAAGTTTTATCGTGTTCTGGTGAGTGGCCAGTCCACTTGGCTCTGTATTGTAGGCCTCTCCGGTGTATGCGTGAATCGATGATTTCTTCGAGTTCGTACTCGCTTTCTCCTTCTATCTCGGTTGGAGGTGGTGGTGATTGCTTTTTGAGGGAAACTGATTGTAGTGATATGGTTCGAGAAGTGAGATATGGAAGGTATTGTGGACCTTCCTCTGTTGGGGCAAGGCCAATTTATAGGCACTTGTGCCCACCTTCGTAAGCATCTTGAATGGTCCGATTTTCTTGTAATCCAGCTTCTTCCATGGTCTTTTGGTCCTTATATTCCTTGGCAGTCACCAGACCATGTCACCTGACTGGAGAATCGGATCGGGTTTTCTGTGTTGATTGTAGTTTTCTTTTTGTCGTAATTGTGCACAGACCATTTCCTGACGTATGAAACTGTGCAGCTGACCCATCTCTTCCTTACCGGTCCTTTCTTTCAGTATCATGTGGCCAATTGCCCCAGGCACCGGGTGGTGACCATAATTAGCATAAAATGGTGTGGTCTTTATTGTTTCCTGCTTTGCGTTGTTGTATGCAAATTCAGCCAGTGGTAGTAGGTCGGCCTAGTCGTATTGTTGATAGTTGATGTAGGCTCATAAGTATTGTTCTAGTATGCCATTTGTCCTCTCGGTTTGTCCATCGGATTGTGATTGGAAAGCGGTACTCAACCTCCTCTCTATCCCTAACGATTTCGTCGTTTCTCTCCATAGGTCCGACGTGAACAAGGTTCCTCAATCTGTATTGATATCTTGTGGCAGTCCATGTATGCGAAACATTTCCTTCAGGAATATTTGCACAAAGTCCTTCATATTCATATCTTTGTTGCAAGGTATAAAATGACTCATTTTCGTTAATCGGTCGATCACTACCAGTATGGCGTCATAACCGGCTGATATCGGAAGGTTGGTGATAAAGTCCATTGCTATGGCTTTCCATGGTTGGGGGGTGCTTCATTTGGCTGCAGTATTCCGTATGGTGCATGCCGGATTGCTTTCATTCTTTGGCAGATATCGCAGTTTTTAACATATCGTTTGATATCGTCTTGCTTCCTTGGACAGTAATATTGCCAAGCTAGGAGGGTGGTAGTTTTGTTTGTCCCTCCATGGCCTGCTGTTGGTGCATCGTAGTTGCGTTGTATTATCATTGTCTTTATCGCTTCTTCTTCGGGGACCCAGATTTTCCCTGGATACTAAAGGTATCCTTCTTTCCATTCGCATGCTCCAAGTGCCACTCCTTTCATCTCCTTGTCTCCTCTTTCCAGGGCATCGTGGATTACCTTTATTTGTGTATGGTGCTGTGCGTCTAAAGTGTGGACCTGGCTTGATGCAACACGTAACGCTCAACCCTGTAAGGGATAAGGGCTAAATGGTAAAAATTGTAATATCTGAAGGTCCTATGTTCAACCCACATCAAGGAAATATTTTTTAATATTTGTTTTTATTATTTATTAATATTTAATGGAGAACAGTAAATGTTTGTGACTTTAAATTATGTTGTGAAGGGTATATTTGATAAATATAGTATCATACCTATGATAGGTACCTTTCTTAACCTAAGTACCTCCAGTTGCCAAGTCACTGTTCAGGCGTAAGGTATGATACTATATTTATCAAGTATACCCTTCACAACATAATTTAAAGTCACAAACATTTACTGTTCTCCATTAAATATTAATAAATAATAAAAACAAATATTAAAAAATATTTCCTTGATGTGGGTTGAACATAGGACCTTCAGATATTACAATTTTTACCATTTAGCCCTTATTCCTCACAGGGTTGAGCGTTACGTGTTGCATCAAGCCAGGTCCACACTTTAGACGCACAGCACCATATCAGTTTTGCTTGCTTCGCGAATTCCAGCGTCGTCTTCTGTAAACCTCACTACTTCCATTGCTTAAAAGTAGTGTTCAGTCGGTAGGGGGATCCTGTGTTTCTGTCGAATCCTTTCGTCATCCTTTTCAGGGATGTCTTCAGCCCTTCTTGTTAGAGCATCTGGTTTTCCTCGTTCTTTTCCAGGTCGATATTGTATCTTGATATCATATTGGCTGAGTGTTTCGCTTCAGCGAATTTGTCGGTCTTTGAGTTCCCTTGTCGTGGTAAAGGGTACTAGATTTTTGTGCTCGGTAAGTACCAACACTCGATGTCGACTTCCTTTTGTATATCTTCTCCATTCTTTTAGAGCTTGTACAATTGGTAATAGCTCTTTGTCGTGTATGTCGTAGTTGCATTCTGCGGGCGACATCGTTTTCGAGCGGTATGCAACTGGTTGCCATCTTCCATTGTTCCCTTTTTGTGATAATATGCCCGAGCATATATATTTTGATGCATCTGTTTCTATCATGATCTCTTTCTCCAGGTCATAATGTACCAGGATTGGATCTGGTGTCAACCGTCGCCGTAACTCGTCGAATGCTTTCTGTTGTCGTTCTGTCCAGTTCCACTTGACGTCGTTTTTTGTGAGTTCATATAAGGGTTTCGCTATACGACTGAACCCTTCAATCAACCGTCGATAGAAGTTGCAGAATCCTATAAAGCATTGAATGCCGTTTTGGTTTCTGGTGGCTTCCATTCCCATATGGCCTGGGTTTTGACAGGGTTGACACTGACTCCTTCTTTGTCGATAAATAATCCTAGGTATTTCGTTCGTTCTTTTTGGAACTGGCACTTGGATGGCTAAAGTGTGAGTCACTCCTTTCTCAAGGCTTGCATAACCTTGCGGACTTGGGTTTTGTGTTGTTCCAAGTTGTCTGAATATATCAGGATATCATCCAGGTAGACGATACAGCAGATGTCAAGAAATCGACCCAGGATACGATTGACCCATCTTTGGAAAGCTGCAGGCGCATTTTTGAGACCGAATGGCATTACCTTATATTCGTATATTCCATATTTTGTTGTGAATGTTGTCTTCCATTCGTCTCCTTCCTTGATCCTGATATTGTAGTAGGCATTCTGAATATCCAATTTCGTGAAGATTTTGGCTCCTAGGAGTCGATCCAGTGCTTCCCCTATCAATGGCAGCGGGTATCGATCTCGTTTGGTGACTTTGTTGAGTCCTCGGTAGTCCATACAGAGTCGTAGTTTGCCATCTTTCTTTTTCACAAACAGGATTGGGGATCCACCATTTGCGTAAGAGTCCCGAATCCATCCTCGGTTTTTGTTGACACGGATGTATTTTCTCAGCTCTTCCAATTCTTTTTCTCCTAATGGGTATAACTTTTTTGCTGGCACTGTTTCCCCTTTCTTGAGGTTGATCTCCAAGTCGACCTTAGGACGATGTGGGGGCAGCCAAGTTTCTTCTCCTTCCTTGAACATTCCAGGTACTGGAGATATTCCCTTGGTACGATGTTTCTGGTATTCTCTTTTTCTTGTCCTTTCTTGGCCTTGATGGCTAACTCAGTGCTGATATTGATCGCTTCGATCTGACTAGGTTGGTTTGTCTCGTAATCCCATTTGAGGATTCCTGTAACTTCGCCCCTTCGATAGAATTTGCCGAAGGATGTGGCCGAGATCTCATTGATCTATATTCTTTGTTGTTCTAGTTTGTCAGTACTTCCAAATCCCGCTTCGCCTCTCATAGTGGGAGCCAGTTGCTCCACTTCTTCGCAATGTCCTATGACAATCTTTTCACAGATTAACTGTGCGATTCTATTTCCTGGCTCAACCGTATAGTGGTCTTTTCCCAGGTTAACCAGTACTACCTTGATCTCACCCATATAATCGGCATCGATTACTCCCGCGTTGACAGTAATCAAATGTTTAACTGCCAACCCGCTGCGTGGAGCAATCCGCACATAGGTGCCTTCCGGTAGTTTGATGGCTATTTCGGTACTGACTAGTTTTTGGTCTTTTGCCGGTATCATGACTCTTTCGCTCGCATACAGGTCGTGTCCTGCTGCCTTTGCTGATCCCTTGGTAGGTATTGTTGCCGTTTCGTTTAATCTTTAGATTTTGATGTTCTGGACATCCTTGGCCTGGATCTTGGAGAATTGCATAGTTAAATTCTCTTCCAGGGCTTCTGCTTCGGGGACTAGGTCCACCGCTGGCGAGCTTTCTAGGCATACCGTTGTACACATCTCGCTATTGAACGTAATCTTGTTGATTTCCCAATCGATCTTGGGGTTGTGTCTAATTAACCATGGCAGCCCTAACACTGCCTTATAGTTGGGTAGATCTGCGATTTGGAAGGAAGGTTACCATTTCCCTATAGCTGCCAATGTCTATAGGTACTTCCGCTATATGGGTAATTGGTCCCATAGCGCTTGGCTCCCCGTCCGCAAGGTAGATTTCCCGTATTTCTTTCGCTTTGTTTGTTCAGAATTCTGTTTTAATGGCTGAATTCCTTGTCAATAAAGTTTTCTGTAGCGCCCGCGTCAATCATGCCGTTGATGAAGACTGTCTTGTCCTTGCCATGTAAACGCATTTTGACCATGGCATGGTCTTTTTCTTGTTCCAATATTTCTGTATTTGTAAGTGCCATGTAGATGTTACCGATTTTGATGGTTTTGATTTTGTTGTCCCACAGCCCATCTCTTACTGAGGACTTTTTTCGTTTCCCGATTCTGCAAGTGTTTCTCTGATCTCCATTTCGTGTAGGTTGGTTCGTGGTTTCCTGCGATTATTGTTGGTCTTACTGTTGAACTGCCTGGTATAGTCCTTCACATGTCTTGTATTTTGGCAATTACTGAATCTGTGCCCAGGTCTGTCGCAGCCCAGGCATAGGTTGTTGTCCCTTCTTTTGGTAAATTCTGCTCAAAAGACGTTTAGTCGTGGGCGCCTTCTGTTAGCATCCAGGTTCTTTTGGGTCACCTCGGGTTTCCATATTATTGCCCGACTTCCAGGTTCCGTTATTATTCCTGAGCGTTTCTTGTTATTGGATAAAGGTACTGTTATTTCCTTGGAGGTGCTTGATCATGTTGATCCGGTTTTCTTTTTCGATGGCGCATGCTGCAAGGGCATCTACATTTGCCACCACCATGTGATCCGCTGCCCATGCGTCTTACAGCGTTCGGTTAATTCCCTTAAGGAATTGGCGTCTTAGTGTACCATTATCCTCATTCGCCTCAATAGCTTTGAGGCGAAAGTCATTCCAGTATTGCGTGACTGGTTCTTTACCTTGCCTCAGGCGGTCGAGCTTTGTCCTAGCTGCATTTTCCATATCCACATCTCTAAACTGGTCTTTGAGGGCTGTAGTGAAATCCTCATATGTAGTCCAGGTCTCCGGCTTGCGTCCTTCTGCAAATAGGGTTATCCAGCTTGCTGCTGCGTCCCTCAGCAAGCTCTTAACGTAGGTGATGCGTTCCGTATGTCGTATTTCTTGAGTCGCTTCAAAGTATAATTGGTATTGCACTAAGAAGGTTCGTAGTTTGGTCCTTGTTTCATGTAATGTAGGGGGTTTCTCGACCTTGATCCGGTTGTTGATTGTTCCTCGCTGGTTGTTTATCAGGGTCAGGATCTCTTGCAACTGTGCAGTTGTAAATCCTGCTAGTTGAATTCCTGTTCCACCACCAGCGGTTGCTGGTCCCGGGGCTGACATCCTTTCTGGTCTGGGGTTTCGGGTTCCAGTGTTCCTGTTGGTGAGGCCGGCTCAGGTGTCACCGCATGTGCGGTTCTTTGTGACTGGCTTCTGGATAGGTTTGTGCTAAGTGCTTCTCCGAGTGCTGGACCAAGTGTTGAGGTATCGATTTCTCCCTCAGTTAGGTCGATGTTGTTATCCGTAAAGTTCGCCGTTTTTGTAGTTAGGTATTGCTTAGGAGACGCATCCAAATGTTACGATCCTATGCCGTAAGCTGACTTGCAACAGGTAACTACTTCTCTTTAGGTTGGATCAATATGACCTGGCCGTTGTTATAGTCCGGTATGGGGCGTGGCGCCACTCTCAGCCACCAGGGTAGGAGTACTATTGCAACGAGTAGTACTAGGCGGGTTTCCACTATTGCTCTTAGGCCTATGCCTACATTGTATGGATAGCCGAACCCTATAGTTACTATCGCACAATGCGAATAGAGGAGTAGAGAGGTAAAGGGGTAAAGTAATTGTATGGGAAAGAACTTAGGTGGTTGCGTGAAGAGTCCTAGATACAGGCCGCCTAGAGTCCTTATATAGGCACTCTTCTCTCAACCCTAACCCTGGTGAGTCATACCTATGAGTCACCTATCCTCGATGACTCGTATTGAGTCATAGTATGAAATTTATCTGCTGACCCCTTTGAGTCAACTGCACAACGTTCCAAATCCAATCATAACTTGTAAAACTAGTCATGTGCCCCAAAGTGGTCACATGTGCGAAACCCATGACTCATAATGTGAGTCATGTGCGAAACTCATTACATCATATGACTCACAAGTGTGAGTCATGCGCACAATCAACCAATCACAATATAACAATGATTTGCACTATTGTACATCATGTGAAACTCAATGACTCCTGATGAGTCATGCGAAATCCTGCCTTGCTTGGTCACCAATCGTGACAGCAGTCTTCCTGGATTATAATAGCTGAGTACGGGTGCCGAAGTTCTTTTTTGTATCATCGTATTGAAAGCCTTGCTTTCTGCTGTTCCCTACTTCCATTTTGCATTTTTCTTTGTCAGATTGTATACAGGTTTTGCTGTCCTGCTAAACCCCTCGATTAATCTTCAGTAATAGTTACAGAATCGCATGAATCTTTAGATATCAGTCTAGTTCTGCGGAATTGCTTATTCCTATATGGCTGCCGTTTTCATAGGATCTATCCAGACTCATTCTTGGTCAATAATAAATCTTAAGTATTGCACTTCTGTCTTGCGGAATTCACATTTTAGTTGGCTTGATTCTCATTCGGAACTTTCAAATTGCTTCCAGGATCTTTCGCACGTCCTTCTGGAATTGTTCCATTGTTTCTGTGTATACCAATACCTCATCCAAATACACTATGCAGGATATATCCAAGAATCAGTGTAAAATTTGCTTGAACTATCTCGGGAATATTGCTGGTGCGTTTGTAAAGCCGAATGGCAATAGGAAGTATTCGTAAATTCCGTATCGTGTAGCGAATGTAGTTTTCCACTCTTCTCCTTTCTTGATTCGCACATTGTGGTATGCATCCTTAATATCAAGCTTCGTAAAGTATCGGGCACTGTTTAGCCTGTCCAAGGCTTCCCGGATCAGTGGTAGTTGGTACCCATCTTTTGCTTAGCTTCATTAAGTCCTCAGTAATCCATGCATAGTCGTAATTTTCCGTCTTTCTTCTTGACGAAAAGGATGGGCGCTCCTGTTTCTGTAAAGGAGTCTCGTATACTTCCTCTTTCCAGATTTTGTTTCAAATTGCTTCTCAATTCTTCCAGTTCCACAGCTCCCTGTGGATATAACCTGTTTGCTGGGATTGTCTTTCCATTTTCCAGGTTAATCTTGTGGTCCACTCCCTTTCTGTAAGGCAGTAACGTGATCTTTTCTTTCTCTTCGAAGAGATACAGTTATTGGTGATATACCTCTGGTATGATCTGTTCCAAGGGTTCTTTCCCTTGGTACTTCTTGGCCTTAATAGCCAGTTCGGTGCTGATATTCATTGCCTTCAAATTGCATTGGCCGTCCTCCTGGTTCTAATTGAGAATGCCTTTAATCTCTCATCTTCTGTAGAACTTCATAAAGGCTTGAGCCGAGATGTCGCAGATCTCTATTCGTTTCTGGTCCATGTTTGTTTCTTCCCAGGTAACCTCGGATATATTTCTGTCCCGGTGTCTTAGGTGGTCCGTACTTCCGAATCCTTTGTCTTCTCGTTCAGTCTTTGCAAGTTCTTCAACTTCCTTGCATTCCCTGTCCAGGTATCTTTCGCATATGAGTTGTGCTATCCTGTCACCGGAGTTGACTGTGTAGTCTTCATTCCAGAGGTTTACTATTACTACCTTCAGTTCACCTGTATAATCCGCATCTATCACACAAGCGTTAGTTGTGAGCCAGGTCTTGAATGGTAACCGGCTTCGTGGTGTGATGCCCCCATAAGTGCCCTGTGGTGATCCGATGGCAGTTCCAGTTTGGATAACTCGTTGCCCTTTGGCTCGTATCATTGCTCTTTCGCTAGCGTAAAGGTCGTGTCCTACCATCCTCAGTGAGCCTTTCATAGGCATTTTCGCCTCTTTAGTCAGCCTTTTGACTAGGATCCGTTGATCCCCTTTTGCATGGACTGTTAGGCAGTTCATGTCTAACTTCTCTTCCAGGGCTTCCTCTTCGGAGACTGTAAATACCCTTGGTAACTCTTTTAAACAACAGGTCATACATCTCCCACTATCAAACGTGATGGTTCCCTTTCCTCAATCCATTGCGGGGCTATGTTCTCTCAACCATGGCATTCAAAGAACTGCTTCATGGTTTTATAAGTTTGTCACTTGGAAGGTAATCATTTGCCTATAGCTACCAATGTCCATAGGTACTGTCGTCGTATGGGTAACAGGACCCATCGTGTTGAGATTGCCGTCCGCAGGGTAAATCTCTTATTGCTGTTTAACTTTCACCATAGGCATGTAGTACTTTTCGCATACCTCCTTATCAATAAAGTCCTTAGTCGCTCCTGAGTCGATCATTCCGTTGATGCTGATAATCGCGTCTCTGCCACTTAGTTCCATTTTTACCATGACATGGCCGTTTTCATGTTCCAGTAATTCCATAGTGTTTAGTGCCGTGTAGAAGTTTCGTGTCTCGATGGGTTTCATTTTCCCCTTGTCTCTCAGACCATCGCTTACTGGCGACTGTTACAAACCTATCCCTAGTCTGCAAGACAAGGCACACTATCTTCACAAACTGCAACAGGAAACGATACGTACCGCTCGTATTACCGCTCGTCAAAGCTCGTAGCCTTATGTCACCTTGGGAACGCGGAGTCCTCTCACTCTTAGCCCGTGCGACTGCTCCTTAGCGATACGCTTTTTTGAATAACCTTTCGGTTGGTGATATAAACGGACGATCATAATAAGAGTAAAGTATAGATTGAACTAAGAAGTAAAGTATAACATAGGAAGTAACTTAGGTGGTTGCTTGAAGAGCTAGCTATCTGTGTCCGTGACCCTCCTTATATAGGCCCTCTTCCTACAACCCTAACCCTGCTGACTTTACTATGAGTCACCTCCTTACTATGACTGCTCCGTGAGTCATAGTATACTATCCCCATAGTATCCAATTCCATAAAAGGTCCTGTGCGCTAATCGCGTCACATGCATGAAACCCCTGACTTATACTTGTTGTCAGGTGCCAAACTCATAAAATCATATGACCTCACAATTGTGAGTCATGAAACCATAAATATAAATCAAACCATCAAAATATCATAATCATAAATCATCTCACACATCGAGAGTCATGTGAAATCTTCCATACTGACAAGTTACGATTTGTGACAATAGCTCCTCTCTCTACTCAGCTTGTGTCCCATCAAGCTATTCACCAAGTTTCATTACTGAGTTCCCAAATCTTCTGGCGTTGCGACAGAACTTCCGTAAAATTTGTTCCCTTGTATGTAACTGTTTCCTGACCATTTCCAATGTCAGGTCTGCCACCTCTATAGTTCGTTTTTGGTGCGCAATGGCAGCTTGTTGCGCTTCGAGGGTCTCCTCTTGGAGTCTAATCATTCCTTGAGCTTCATCTAGGTGTATTTCCAAACGCTACTTTTTTTTTTTCTGTGGTGGAATTCAATATCTGCCTGCGTGTGTTGGGTTTCTGTATCCTCGTTTCGGGTTTTCTCGCCCCTCTCCAACCTTCCCCTCCTGGCTTTCGTGCGCTGAGCATCCTTCATGCTTAGTTCTTCTCTTTTACCCCTTGCCTTGGGGTAGTATCCTACCTGGATCTCGCATCCTGGTAGGCTCGACAATTATATCGGTAACATTCCTCCCATCTCGTTTCCGCATGAGGTTGTTTTGGCAAATGACTGGTCCCTTCCTGGTCTCCTCTATGGACATTGCAATGCTCGTCATAGCATGCCGTCCAGCTCATCGCGTTGTGTTCTGATGCCCTTTGCCAGTCCTCTACCGTCGCATAACCTGGGCTAGTTGTAGTGAATTTCTCCCCTTGGGTCTCCCCAACCTTTGTTCGTTGCTTCCTGTTTTATTTCCTCCCAGCCTTGGTTTATCTGGGTATCGTTCGTGAAAGTGTTTGCTTGCATTGTCCATGTATTCGAAGATTTTTGCTGGGTACCAAACTTTATCGTGATCTGGAGAATATACTGTCCAGTTCGCTCGATATTGAAGTCTTCCGTAATATAGTTGTAAATCGACTATTTCTTCAAGTTCGTATTCTGTCTCGCCTTCGATTTCGATCAGTGGTGGTGGTAACTGGCTCTGTGATGGGAATCTTTGGTCTTAGTAGGGTTCGAGAAGTGAGATGTGGATGGTCTTGTGTATTCTCATTGATGGGTGAAAGTCCAGCTTATATGCACTGTTCTCCACTTTTGCCAACATCTTGAAGGGCCTCAACCTTTTGTAATCAAGTTTCTTGCATGGTCTTGTAGTCATTACATTCCTTGGTAGAAACCATACCATGTTTCCTGATCTCAAATTCGGATCGGGTTTTCTGTGTTGATTGTAATTATGTTTTTGTCCAAGTTGTGCGGCAACCATTTCCTTGGTAATGGTATCATACTATTAGTTCATTTCGTTCGCCAGTATCTTCCTATCCGGTATCAGATGACCATTTGCGTGTGTCACGATTGCCTAGAAGAGCGCTAGGCAGGAAGGACAGAAAAGCAGAGTAAGCCTTGTGAGGCTTACGAGGATTTCGCACACACGACCACTTAGGGTCATGTGGGTTTCGCGCATGACGCACACTTGTGAGTCATGAGGTTATTATGAGTTGATTTCGCACACATGACCACTTTAGGGTCATGTGGGTTTCGCGCATGACGCACACTTGTGAGTCATGAGGTTATTATTAGTGCAGATGACCTTCGCACTTAGAAGGTCATATGATGTATGAGTTTCACATGACTGCGCACTTGCACAGACATAAGGTTTAGAGTTGCGGGAAGAAGCCTATATAAGGACCCATAGGGGGACAGGTAGATAGCTCTTCACGCAACCATCTCTGTTATTTCCTATCTATAACTTTATCAAATCAAACCTTCATTCCGCTCTCCCTCTAGCGAACTCTAGTTGAAGTTGACTGACAGATTCTTCTATCAAGTGCTCGGGAAAACTATTGGACTTGGAGTAGTCGCAATAGTAGTGAGCAAGGCGTCTTGATAAACTGAATCATATATCGTTGCCGGTTGCGCGATATAGATAGTCGAACCTTAACATTTGGT
>QFET01004865.1:0-63149 GCA_003316355.1 Tuber calosporum | reverse complement strand
AAGAGATCTTATCAATATCATACGTTTTTACTCAAAAATCTTTACCTACGAGCCTTCCTGGACAATCTCCGTTTACGAAGAAAGATTTAAGCCTAGTTCGATTCGCTTGCCCTTAGAATCAACTACCCTTAACATGGAGTACCATTCAGAGGAGGGAGCTGCGCATAGCGAACAGTCAATACTCAAGCCTTCTCACTTCCAAATCACACTGGTACACTTTAAGCAGCAAGCAAGAGAGGAAAGAATAAATGGTACTGAGTCTACTGATTTCTTGCGAATAAAATTGCTAACTCCAAAAGCACGAATGCCTATAAAAGGGTCACGACTACCAACTGGACAGGACGTGTATGCACTAGAGGACTTCATATTTCCGGCCAAGGGACAAAGGTTGGTGGAAACTGGAATTTCCGTCAGATTACCAAAAGGAACATATGCACGGTTGGCACCACAGACTGGAATGGCCGGCAAATTTGGAATCAGCATTGGTGGAGGAGTAATCGACGCTGATTACACCGGAGAAGTCAAGCTGATTATAATGAACCATGGAAACCAAGATTGCCAGGTTCGCAAAGGGGACCGAATGGCACCAATGATCATTGAGAACATACACATGGCGGAAGCGATAGAAGTGGAAGGACTAGCAGAAACTGCAAGGGGCAAAGGCAGATTTGGAAGCACGGATGTATCACACAGACAATCAGCTGCAACGAAGACTCAGGTAGTTGTTGCATACTTGCAAGCTGACCAGGCCGAAAATGAGTTTCTTGATGAAACAGACCATCAAGCAAGACAAGGTAAAGGGATACTCCTAATGTCTAATGCTATAATCTCCAGGGTTGATATTAGGAAATATGACCAGACATTATTAAAAACCATCAAAGAGGCAGGCCAGAATGATCAAGACTAGCAGGAACGCAAGCGAGAATTGGAAACGTTAACCGATGTGGGCAAACCATTACCAAGTCACTGGGCAGTAACTGAAGGACTGATATACTATAAGGATCGCTTATACATTCCTGACAATAAACAGCTGCAGACAACTATAGCCAAAGGTTGCCACGACTCTAAGGTAGCTGGATACTTTGGACAGGAGAAGACTCTGGATATTGCTACTAGAGACTTTTGTTGGCAAGGGCTAACAGCGTGGATAAATGAATACGTACGGTCATGTGATGAATGTCAACATAATAAATCCCCACGACATGGGCAGTTCGGTCTTCTGCCGCCTCTAGAAGTCCCGCTTGCAGCCTGGTCATGCATATTGACAGACTTCATCACACAACTACCAGAATCACTAGGAAGCACACAAATTATGGTAGTCGTGGATAGGTTTACAAAGATTACTCACCTCATAGGTCTGGAAAGTATTGCAACTACTAAGGAGGTTGCAAACATATTCTTGAGGGAAGTCTGGATGCTACATGGACTTCCAGTGGAAATTATATCCGACATGGATGAAATGTTTTCGTGAGAATTCTGGGAATACCTATGCAAAACTCTAGGGATAAAACGAAAGATGTCTACTGCGTACCACCCGCAAACTGATGGACAAACGGAGAGGACCAACCAAGTGCTGGAA
Source organism: Tuber calosporum (assembly GCA_003316355.1). NCBI lineage: Eukaryota > Fungi > Ascomycota > Pezizomycetes > Pezizales > Tuberaceae > Tuber > Tuber calosporum. The sequence goes on along the minus strand of QFET01004865.1, from coordinate 61,570 downwards.
GGAAACCTCAGAAACTTTGTCAATCATGTCCAAACTGACTGGTACCAGCTGTTACCACTAGCCGAGCATGCCTACAACCACTAAGTAACGAATGCGTATGGCATGTCACCCTTCTACACAAACTATAGATTCCACCCACAAACAGAATAGATGAAGGAACGTCAAGCCCAAAATCCAGGCGCCCAGCTATTTGCACAATGGATGCAAACAATACACCAACAGGCCAGAGAAGCGTTGGAACAAACGCGGGAAAATATGAGCAAATATTATAACCGCAAGGCTAAGCTGCAACCTGACATCAAGGTCGGGGACCTGGTCATGTTAAATGCAAAAAATATACGCACTAAACGATCCTCAAAGAAGCTTAGCCCAAGCTCCATAGCCCGTCTAATGTATTGGAAACAAGAGGAACATGCCTACAAACTAGATATATTACCAAGATGGAAGATCCATGCGATATTTCATGTATCATAGTTGGAACCCTATCGAACATCCAATCGACCAGCACGGGAACAAACTCCCCCCGAGCAAGAAGAAAGAAATTCAGATTTTGAAAGGGAAATCGAAAGAATCGTGAAGAGAGAAATAATCTCTTATACACAGTAGGGGGAAGTTCGGAACCGACCGATGTGTGAGTTATGGTTCTTTGGGAAGTGGACTGGCTGCTCCGAAGATGAAAATACTAGGGAACCACCAGATCACTTAGAGCATGAACAGGAATTGGTGGAGGCGTTTCATAGGGGGAATCCGGATATGCCAAAGTGGGCAGATGTTGAATTACAAGGAAAATGTTTTCCTAGCGTGGCCAAGCAAAAGCGTTAGGTTTTTCTCCCTACCAAGTCAAGTTCAATAAGGGACTGATAAATTTCAGAATTGTTTAAGTTTGGGTTTTATTGTTAAAATTTTATTTTGTTTTTTATTGTTATTTTGATGGGGTACCTAAAGAGAGGGTAACCTTTGAAAAGGGATTCGGGAGACACCGCACAGAGGAGGGAACTCGTGTTAGGCCCAAACGACTCCCTAGAGGATTACATGACTTCTCAGGAGGGACTAAATGAATCTGAACCTCTACAAGCAATTACCACCCTGCGGCCTCGGCGTTCGCCCTAGGAGTCGACACTTGCACCTTGTCCAGTTGCTTGTTTTCTAAGAAAAGCGACAAATTGGAACAAATCTTGTAACCCCGTATAAGTCGCCGCCGTCATGGTCCACGGGTATAAGGTCACTTGGTCCATCTCAAGGTCATGTGTTCAACTCGCCGGTCCAGCAGCGTTTCTGATTGAAAGAGCTATTTTCTACCAATCGAGTTTGCATCTGCAAACCTTCCTGCAAGACGATAACAACGCACCGACAGATGGATTATTCCCCGACTTCCAAGGAGAGGACTCTCTCTTAAAATAGTTGGTCGAACGCAAGAAATCGGTCGCTTGGTTAAAGCGTTATGAGCGATATTATCCTATAAGCCAATGGGAAAACTGAGGTCGCCAATGCATGGCGACATGAGCATTGATCACCTCATATATGGATAAAGGTCTACAGATCGGCAGACTCCCATTGGAGGATGGCGCGCTATCATTCCGCTAAATGGGCCAGGTGACTGATGAAGCAAAGTGTGTGACTAACTTCTCAGGGTCAAACAGGGTTCGCACTTGTGAAAGAGAGTAGAAAGGTCTTAGAAGCTGTAAAGCCGTGGGATCAAGGTCGCAGAGTATAATTACCTGGGCAGTCCCCGGTCTTAGATAGAGCATCAAGCAACAGAGAAGAGATCTTAACAATATAATAAGTTTTTACTCAAAAATCTTTACCTACGAGCCTTCCTAGACAATCTCCGTTTACGAAGAATGATTTGAGCCTAGTTCGATTCGCTTGCCCTTAGAATCGACTATCCTTAACACGGACCCTACCAAGAAACGTTTACTATACAATGCCGATACTAGCAATTTCACTCTGGCCGCCTGTGGACGCTTGTCACCATTTGCTGACTCGTTTCCCCTTACCAATTGCTTCTTCTGGAGCCCCTCCCTATCTTTTCATCCCTCTGCATTCCTTCCCTACACTCGGTTGTTTCGTCTGTGCTACTTCCACATATCACCCCGTACTCTATTTCCGAGTCCTGATGGCTTCGACTCTCCCTCTGATTACACTCTACATTCACCTCCTACTATCTCTATCTTCCAATCTTACTTACTATTTACTTGCATCTGGCGGACGTCTTCACTCAACCACTAGTCTTCATTTGCACCTTGTCCGCATTCACCTAGCTCTTCTTTCTCTAGTGTAGATATCTCTAGACACTTTCCCTACTTTCTCCGCTGTCACTGTAGTCCTCCTCCAGTTTTCAATATTTTCATATCTTACTCTTTATTACTTGAACCCGCCGGCCATATTCAGTGAGTCTTATAGAATATCTTATTCCGTCCATCTCTATCCGTAATCTCTCTGGACTAACCTTTCTTCCCAAGAACTTCAATAACTAGTAACCTCTACTGGACCCTATCGGCTAGCCCTCACAAAGTCTGACTTCCCCTAAGACAGTTCTAGCCTGCATGATCTACCATAATTTTCTCTCTAGTTATATGAATGATATACTAATATCAATACCCATTTTCGTCCTTGTCATCTGCACCAGTTTCGTCTAACTGCTGGAGGGAATCTTCACATCCGCTGAGTATACTTAGGTCAATTAAGCCTGCTAGCAGGTCTTGCACTGCCTCCTGCTGGGGCTCTTGCTGGCTATATCCTCTTGGAATGGTACATGAGCAAATGACTCTGATGGATTATTCTCCATTCTGCCTTGGATGGATTCCAAACTCTCAGCGTAAAGCATTAAGATTGTCTGAATATCACTCAATCCTCTCTACACCTGTTATCCGATCCTTTTCTATTCTATCCTCTAATCCACTGGTTATCCACTGGATGATTTGAGTCTTGAAATGCACGGGCATATTGGCCCAATTTAGTAGCAGGCATTTCAGCTGTACTGTCTTTCCGTTAGCCTATTTACCACCTGTCATAGGTGAATGTTTTTTATCTTTACCTAGAGAACTAGAGCACGTTAAATTGATATCATCAACAAATATTCCAGTCTGCCAGCACTGCAAAGTATGACACAATATAGCCACAGTCAGACAATGAAACTGCCTGTTATTATCCCCGAGGAATCCATCATCCTTTGTGCCTCTTCTGTTCTTGTCTGAATAAAATTGTGCATATATGACACCTTGATTCTGTAGGGCTAGGAACCTAAGAGAAAGTGTCTTGTGGTATTGTTAGGCAAATTTAGTCATGGTATGAACTGGAATAATCTCAAAAATGGGCAGCAAGCGTATATCATACCCGTTTGGCAGGCAATTAAAGCGGTCTTTCTCAAATAAGTAATCTACCCTTTGTGCTCTGGCTATAGGATCCTTCATCTCAAGCTTAATAGAGGATGTTACAGACTTCTTTGCACAATGCAAATACTGGGATCTACATGCACTGTTCTTTGCTCGAATCTGCGAAATAAGGGGCTGGTGGCCATTATATTTAGTTATTCTGATTTAAGAAAACTTACCTGCCCATTCGCGGCTGTTGTATCATCGGAATAGGTGCATATCTATTGTTCTTGCCAGGCATCATTCCACCACATGCATACCATTTCGATCAGGGTAATTGGGTCCTGAACTGTATCTGTGAATAGTGTCCAGTCCCAAATTAACTCGTGGGCTTTGATCTGAATGGTAAGCACAATCCCTACAGCAATATTTTGTCGGCTACTGGTTATTACTAGGACTGCTAGCAATACTCTGGAGATCCCGGTCATGAATGAATTGGTGTTGTGGTTGGTGTTACAGGTAGATTTTGTACGGAGGCTGATCAACTGTTCGGTATAGATAATCTATTTTGACCAACTTGTAATGGCCCTGGTATTTTCTGTCCCAGAAAGCTACTTATAATCCTCTCCAATCTCGTGGTATGGATAAATGTTACGGTCATCATCGATCTTTGAGTTTCGAACTCTTGCCCAGTTATGGATCTTTGTGCCCCATCACCTCTTGCCGGGTCTTCATCATTCGCATCTAGGTCTATTATGTCCACCTCCACAATCTCTCTACTCTGACTACCGTTATTCTCATATTCCCCATTATGCGAGTCCATACTATCATCTGCTGCCTCCAAATTTTGAACTCTGTCATACTGCAAATCAGCTGGTCAGATCTGAAGTCGTGATACAGCCAATCCTAATACTGATCTTCCGTGACTTGCAGACAGACCAGAAGTAAGAAAAGGCAAAGTAGACTGTGTTATAGCCAATAACTCTTAGATCCCGATTTCCAGATACGTGCTCAGGGACAACCTTTTGTTTCTGTTTATGCCAGTAGGACAGATGCAGTCTGCCAGCGTTGGGCCATGACTGTTGAGGCATTGTGATAAGGTGAATAGAGGGATAATTGGATTGAGAAGTGTTGGCAAATGTTGATTAGGTCAGGGAACGTATTATCTTTGCTGATATCTGAGGCAGTATTATGGAGGTTTGTATTTAGCAGACAGCAAAGGTCCGCATACCTTCTTAATAGGGGCTCAAGTTCACATATAGTCACTCAGTTTCAGATCAATTACCTTTGTATATTTTAGCCCTAAACCACACTGGCATGTTTTGGCTGTTGCTAAGATATGAAGGATTAGATTCAGTTACCTTGTAGGAGTGGGCAGAGCGAAGGATAGGTCAGGATATATCCAGTACACTTTTCTTATTCAGGTAAGGTTGCTCAGCGGACTGTAATAAATGAAGTTAAGATTCTCATGCACTAATCTAGTGGGCAACTATGGTTAAACTAAAGGGGGACAAGATAATATAAAGCACGGACAGAAAAGATACTAAGCGGGCCATTCTAACCAATAAACAGTGGGAAAAAATGGTTTATAAAGTTCCGAAAACAAAACAACAAAGCAACAGAAAAGGCCAAAGCACTGACCCCATCTAAATACCACCTGCCCCTACCATCTGCTCCCACACCCCGACTCATTTCCACTAACTACCTGGCGGCGGATCACTCACCCCTGCCCTCTCCCTTGCTTTCCTCCTCCTCTCAGTCCTCATCTTAATCATTACTCTTGCGGATTATTGTGGAGCAAATGGGTGCCATATTGGGTTCCCAAACAAGTGGCCAATATCCGTGTCTGCGCGGTAAAAGTCAGTCGATTGCCACAAGCAAGTACTCCAGAGTCACTTCAACCAGCCAGAGCCAATAAACGACTCTCCGTGTCTTCCACTGTATATTTTCTAATCTATGCGCCAGCGGTTCACAGGGTTGAACCACTGAAGGCATATTGCTTCAGAGGCGGACAAAGCATGGGCTAGCCATACCTGTGAGATTTATAATAGTGTATATATTATGTGTTAATGGCGGACACTTTTAGGGAACCTACGATCCTTACCAGCAGGGACTGCTTAAGGAACAGAGGTGGCAGAAGGAATAGCCTGGATCATTGCTCTTACCGTTTACGAATCCTCTTTTGCCACATCCTTGAACAAGTAATCCAGACATTCCGCATTATGTCTGCTATTCACTTTGTCCCTGTCCGAGTTTGGGCCCAACTATTGCTTGCAATTTGCTCCTCGGTGAGCGCGTATACCTGGAGCCTTGCCCATTGCCCTGCACTCGAGCTCTGGAAGCTCAGGATCCTCTCACGCTCTATCCTGCCTTTGACAGCAATCTCCCAAGTACAGCACTCCAGAATGAAAGTGCCTGAGTTTAGGAAGTGGCAGACTTGCTGGCACTAACGAATATCTCAATAATTTTCATGGCCCGCCATTTACAGACAAATAAGGCTGACCTTTGATCGTGGCATTGTGGATGCAGGTGTAGTGATGGGGCTTGAGAGAGTTAGGTTTGGGCAGTGGTTGAAGTATATTCGGATAAAGTTGGTCCTCTGAAATATTAAGTTAACTTTGATCTAAATAAAATCGGATGCAAAAAGGTAATTAAAAAGTAGACCAAGCATGAGTGCTTTGGAAAGATAACATTTTTGTCAAAAGGGTTGTGAGGGTTGAGAGAGTTAGAGGGTTGAAGGGGGGTTTGAATTATCTTTGGACAAACTCAGTCCTCTGGAATACTAAGGTAGCATTGAACTAAATAAAATCAGGTGCAAAAAGGTAATTAAAAAGAAGACGAAGTAGAGCTGCTCTGGAAACATAATGTTTTTGTTGGGAGGGTTGGGAGAGTTGGGAGGGTCAAAGAGGGGGTTGAATTATCACTGGACAAACTGGTCAGCAGGAATATAAAGTTAGCCGCAAACAAATAAAGTTGTATGCAATAAAAGAAATTAAAGAGAAGACAAAGCAGATCTACTTTGGAAATATACCGTTTTTGTCAGGGGAGTCGGGAGGGTTGAGGGGGGGGGGGTTGAAGTTTCTTCGGACAATGTCATTCCACTGGAATATCAAGTTAGCTCTAAACAATTAGTGTTGTAGGTAAAAAAAAAAGTTAAATATGAGACGAAGCAGAACTCCTTTGGAAATATAGCGTTTTTGTCAGGAGCGATGGGGGGGTTGAGGGGGGTGTTGATTTTTCTTCGGAAAGTTTTGTTCCACGGGAATAATAGCCGGTTACCCTCCTATTTCACTATCGTCCATAGTCGGCCGAAGCAAGTGTGACACTGAAGCAAGTGTGACACCAGCTTTTATTTATTTTATTTGTGTGATATTTGATGACTACATACAACTGGTATAAAATTTCAAAATTTTAATTAATACAAATAAAATCCCTATTTTCAATAATAGAATCTACCGAAACTGTTGATGCATCAGAATCACTATCTGATTCATTATTGACAACTAGACTGCTGCAATGACCCACCAAATCTTCTTCTGCTAGGTGATTATTTTCCTCCTATTGGGTATTAGTATTAACCTTTCTGTTTATATTTAAAATATTCATTTTTGATGATTAGGTTCTTCTTACCATTAGAATATCATAACCAACAGATGGCTGATCAAGGAGAAACAGAGCTTGCAATAAATCAGGAGGAGGTAGGAGCGATTCAAGATCCTCAGGGGTAGGATTCTTTTCCGCATCGGGATTTGAGAGCAACAACTCTGTAGGAATTGGTATACCTTGTATTGCAAAGTTTTGAACTTCTTTTTTACGTTCTTTCTCTATCTTACGTGATGTAATTCCACGACGCTTCAAAGCAGCCTTAGCTGTATTCACAGCAATTTGTATATTCTTCTTGACCCTTTTGATAGCAGCTGCCTTCTCCCGTTCTTCCTTTTCCCTTTTGCTTTGACGCAGAGCCTCTACAGTTATCACTCTGCCTTTTTGAATAACTCTTCGTGATGTACTTTTCCGAACCGCATGGTCCTGGACTTTCTGCTGAATGTTTTGATATATTTCCTGTTCTAGCGGAGCCTTAGCAAGAAGCACTCCAGTTCCTTTGGCCCATAACTTAAATCTCTGCTTGGTTTTTGGACAGAACACAGCTGCTTGGTCAACTCATTCATCAATGCCCTGTTGACTTCCGAGATATATTGTAGGCACAGACAGATCCAGATCTCTGTCCTCCGTCACTGAAGGCTTGGATATCTCTCCCTGGTTTCCCTTATAAATACTGGTTTCTGGATTGTAATATTCTATTTTCTTCAATCCTCGGGCATATGAAATTGGAAACATAATGGAATCTTGGAATGCATTCTTGATTGTAACAGCCTGAAAGGTTTGACTACGAATAGTCACTAGATCCCGGATGAAGGAGGTAATAGTATATTCAACATCTAATGCATGTAATGCATTAGATATAGCCTTCTTATGGTAGTGTTTCCAGGGACGAAATACTCCAACATCAAGGGGTTGAAGGATATGTGTGAGATGGGATGGAAATTCGAAAGGGAGGATTTGATTCTAAAGACATTTTATAATAAAGTCATTTTGGCGATGCGTAGAGTGACCATCAAGAAGGAGAACTCGCCAATGCTAGTCAGGATCGGCATCGACATGCTTGATAAAATGATCAAGCCAGGCAAGTGCTATCTTCTCATTTGTATAGCCTGTAGGGGATACAGCAATTGACTCAGCACCAGTGAGGCTATCATGCACCCAATTCTCCATAATTTTTTCGCACAGACAAATAATGACTGGAGGTGGTGGTTGACTTCTATCGGCACAAATTGTCTCCATAATCGTAAGCGATTGGTGATTCTCTGGACTTGAGGTGTATATCTCCTTAACCTTGGCAGAAACAATCACTATCTCTCCTGCTGGACAGCCAATTCGTATTCCAGATTCATCCATATTGAAGAAATATGTTTTGCACGTCGAATTCCATACTTTTCCAAGGTCACTGGATAGCTCTGAAAAAAGGTATGCAAGTCGGTCTCCGTATACGTCGTTATTCTAACCCGTGCTATTGGCTTGCTCTTTATCGTATCGAGGCTTGGATTTCGCTTCAACCATCTTTGGAACCAAACGCAAGAGGGTGCATTATGTTTTTCCTGCTGAAGTAGATTGCAAATCGCTGCGAAAATGATGGTTGGTGTTGCTGCCACTCCTATCTCCCATTGCTGATAACAAAACTTAAAAACTGCTTTCTCTTGGGTAGGTGTCAATATGATATTATTCCCACCATGTCGGTTGAAGCTTCCACGTAGATTTTGCTGCTGCTTCCAATTTCTTAATTGACGCATCAGTATTGCTGTTGCCTTTACATTAAACAGCTGTGCCGCTACACTTGCCTTCTCTTCAGGCTTTTGCTCTACCCATGCTAATGCTTAATTTAGTCTATCCTTGATTGCCGGTTCTTGGGAACGTTGAGCATTAGCTACTAATAGGATATCTGATACCTGAATATTATCCATATGTGCAAAACGTTCTAGATATCAGAGAGTGAAAGATAATTCAACAACTGAGAGAGAAAAAAACCTTTAGAGTAGGAATAGCAACAAGTAAATTGCCAAATAGAGGTGGAATGTAGGGGATACTGTCTACCAAAAGAGAATTTAATAGTAATAGTATGATAGTAACTTGAACTGAATACATATTCAAAATACAAGAATAAATATGGTAGATTTATTAACAGAAATATGCCTAACTCAATACTATGTTCAATTTGGATCTTGCGAAATTCTATCTGGGTATATCATGAACTATCAAACAAAAAATTAACTAAAAATGTGTTGTGTCATACTTGCTTCAGTGTCATACTTAGTTGGGCCAACTATGAGTGATAGTGAAATATAAGGGTAACCGGCTATTATCAAAATAGCTTTGAGGAAAATAAAATCTGTTGCAAATGGGTTATTAACAGAAAATGATGACAAGCTGCTTAGGAAACATACCGTTTTTGTTGAGAGAGTCGGGAGGGTTGAGGAGGGTGTTAGAATATTTATGGACAAAATTGACCAGCTAGAAGATTAAGTTAGCTTTGAATATAATAACTTTGATTACAGAAGGGCAGTTGGAGTGGGGCAGAATTGCATGGGGAAAATACAAAATACTAGGAATGGGGCGAGAGGTAGCTGTGTGGACAATTGTTAACTGTCAAACTTGTAAAAGTGCTGTATCTAGTGGATGGGTTGTGTTGGGTGTATATTATACCTGTGATGAATAGTATGAGTAAGAGGTAGGGAAGGGCTTTGCAGATGGTTTGGGGGTGGAAAGAGGATGAGGTATGAGGTAGGGAGGGGATGATAGGAGGTGTGGTCGTGTGGTCAGAACCGTGAGGATAGTGGAGGGGAGTGAGGGTATGAAGCTAGGGCTTATAGAGACCACTCGCAGGTTTTCAGTGGTTTATTGAAACTTGTACGCAGTATAAGCCATTGTACTGTACAAACCGCTGGGCAAACATTGACAGCTAAAATAGAGACCTCACGCGGGTGTTTTTGGTCAGTTGAAACTTGTAGACTATACAGACTACTGTTCTGTACAAACCACAGAGCAAATATTGAGACCTTGGAAATATGATAGTTGCACAAGAGGATTAGGTAAACACAAAATAAACTTTTAAGCCGCAAATTGGCCGCATCCCATCCTCTAGGATATGAGCAACGCTATATAACTATTGAACTTGGAGATTCTTAGGTATATAAAAAAGATTGATTTAGAGCTGCAGATTTACTGCATCCCACCCACCAAGGCCCGAACAAGTACACTAAATATAATGATATAGAGTATCTCGCTAGAGTTTGGGTAGTTATAAAATCAACCTTGAAGCTGCTGATTTTTGGTAACCCACCCCCAAAGACACATACCGTGCTGGGTACCGTAATATTGAAAGCTGGAAGTACGGGATTGGTAGGAACAATATTTAGTTTCAAGCCACAAATTTACAGTATGGCATCCGCAAAGATAGGTGAACACTAGGAAAATCAAGATTGAACTCAGGGATTGGTGGGAAACATATTTACTTTTGAACCCCAAAGTTACTTGATTGCATCCGCCAAGACTGACGCTATGCAGAACACAGTAAAAATAAAATGTTGAGCTCAGAGATTCGTCGGAACATAATTTACTTTCAAGATACAAATATGCCGAATTCTATGCAGTATTCAAAATAAAATGTTATACTAGCAAGTTATGTACGTAGAAAATCTATTTTTTGCTGCGAATTTACCATATCCCATCTGCGAAGACCCATACTACGCTGAACACTCGGAGGCTGAGAACTACTAATAGGCTTGAAATCTAGTATGCATAAGAATTGAAAAAGTTTGCTAAGTCCAGACATTGAAGTTTTGATTGTTGTGCAGTAAAATATGGCAGAGGTCAGGATTTTAGCATAAAGAAACAGTTATGATTCACACGTGAGTGTTGGCATAAATTGGCCAATGAAAAACAGTGGCCAAGGCTGAATTTTCTTGCTGGCCCAGAGATGACATATCTTAGTCCGGACTCGGAAATTTCGGTTTTCTCGCTTTATGGGTGCCAGTAATAATTATTGTCAAATGCCACAGTTGCTGTATGGACAACTAGAAATAGGAGACTTGTTAACTATTCTACTATACTAGTACAAGTGGGAGAACTATTTTCTGTTTCAGGCTAGCAGGAAATCTGAATTTAAACTTAAAAGACAGTATTCGCCAGTAAATGGGAGCACGATGACCTCAAACCCTACCTAGTGTCCTTATGTCAGTGACGGTATCACCAGTCTACTGCATATCAAAAGCATATTCGTATAATACATCTTGACATCATACTATCCCTCTGCCCAACTGTGGACCAGACCATGCCTGTGTTAAGAGTGGTCGATTCTAAGGGTAAGTGAATAGAACTATGCTTCGGAACTCTCTTCGTGAACAGAAATTGCCTAAAAAGGCTAATAGGTAAAAGATTGTGAGTAAAACTTCTAATATTGATAAGATCTCTTCTCCGTTGCTTGATGATGGGTAAAGCTCGTGATTTTTTTAATTTCTTTTTATTTAACTCATATTATATCTGTTACGTACAGGAACCTACTTGCAGCAATAGCTATAGCAAAAACGAAACGTCAATCTCAAACAAAGAAACAAAAGAAAGTTCCAATCATATCTCCCACTTAGGACGATACCGTCACTGCTCCCAAAACGGAGACTACTCATAAATGAAAAGAAAATAACAATATTCCTAATGTAGTAAGGAAAATCATAATAACATGAAAGAACAACGTAAGTATAGTGAAGGGCAGCCAAGCTGTCCTAGGGTGAGGGTGGCCTAGCGGCCAGCATGGATGGGGGGAAGCCAATTGCAGATTCCAGAATGTAGGCACGCAGAGCCTGAAGTAGGTCTACCGAGGACCAGGTAGGGGAGCCACGGCCTAGACCGCCAATGCAAGAAAGGTCGAAGAGGAGGGTAGAGGCCTTAGTAGGACATTAAAGGATAGTGTAGACCATGGTCTTATCACCCTCCTCGCAGTACTGGCAGAGGGAGAGGGGATCAGGGTCGTCCCAGGAGGAGTGAGCAGCCAGGTAGCTTTTGCCGGACCTCATTTGATGTATCCTGCCGGCTACAAACTTATCCAATCCCATGAAGGGGTAGGAGGACAGACGTGGGGCATAGTGGTAGTAGAGTGGAGGTGGACCCTGGAGGGTCCAATCTTTGAGGAGTAGAGCCTTGCATGCTTTTTTGAGGAACGGATAGCTCCTAGTTGTTAGATCAGGGGGGAGGACATCTGCGGGGAGAAGGAGAGGGGAGGCCAAGGGGAAGATCCCCACAGTTGGGATGATCAGGAGGAGGGTGTGGCAAAGGGCATCAATGGGAAGGTGACGCATAGGTAGGTGTGGCGGTTTGTATTTGTCCAAGGGGAGAGGAATGTAGTTTTGTTTAAGCCCCCGCAGCGTGAGACGTGGGCCCAACTTAGTGTTGGAGTTGTCCTACAGGGGGAAACAAGGTGGTAGCCTGGCAGCAGCATGGTTAATGAGGGGAGATGAGCAGGTAAGGCGAAGGGAAGCCATGCGCCTCCTGTCTGGTAGCAGTGAGGAGATGGGAGCCAGACAGGCTTCACAATTAAGTATTGAGATGAGGGTGGAGGAAAAACAATTGGTGACCCAGCGGAGGACTCTATTCTACAGTGTGGTCATCTTGTCCAATATTGCCTGAGTTGGTGAGAACAGATCAGCCCGATATGTGAGGATTGGGAGAACCAGTCCTACTGCGAGGCGGCGTGCCATGTAGGGAGTGAGGCCTTGGCCTGGTGGGTAGAGTTGTTTGATAGTGGAGAAGGCAGCCTGATCAAAGGCGACCCTCTTCATGAAATGGTTGGAGGTTTCCATGGTGGGTGTGAACCAGTACCCAAGCCAGCGTACTGATGAGGTGGGGGCGAAGAGGGATCCAGATAGCCCAATTGGGGAGTGGGAGATAGGGGAGCTGTCCTTGGGGGTGCGCCAGTCGATTAGTTCAGTCTTGGGGACTGAAAAGGAAACTTCCAGCTTGGCTGCCCTGTAGGTAAGTAAAGAAAACACCTGCTGAAGAACCTGAATGTTCCTCCTGTAAGAAACAAAGGAAACAGTAACGGAAAATCATCAACGTAGGAGAAAATAACCCCTTGGGGTATAGAAAAATGCAATCGTGAAACTTAAATCACAAACAAAAGTGGAGAAATAGGGGACCCTTAGGGGGTCCCAACAGACATAGGTGAGAATATTGCAGGTGCCCCTTGAAAAAGCAGGCAGCACTGGCGTTCGGTGACGAAGGAGCGAACACAGGAGGTCATGTATCTGGGGTTGCCCCTAGAGCGGAGGAGTGGAGCGAGTGAGGAGGCGGAGATGTTGTCAAAGCCTCCCTTGATGTGCAGGAAGAGGGAGGAGACTTTCTTGTTGCAGTGTTGGCGAGAGAGAACCTCCAGGGAGAGGGCCGCGCAGGCATCGGAGGTGCTAAGGCCAGGAAGTGAGCCAGACGAGTTTGGATCAATCAGGCAAACTGATCTGGCCATAGGGGATAAACGGCATGCCATAATCCTTTGCAGTATCTTGGAGACTGTTTCCAGGAGGACAATAATGCGGAAGGAGGCAGGAGAGGAGTAGTCGGCTTTGCCTAGTTTGAGGAGGACGACACCATTACCTCTCTTAAGGGGGTGCGGGTAGTATCCAAGTAACATGAGGGGGCCTAGAAGGTCGCCAAGGATGAAGGGGTTGGTGGAGTGTACCTTCTTCCAAACCCCGTAAGGGATCTGGTCTGGTCCTGGAGCGGTGGTGTTGGAGGACCTGAGTGCGTGGGAGATTTCCTCTGTGAGGAGGGGTGTGGTATTGCTGTCATAACGTAGGAAGGAGGGGGTAGGAATAGGAGGCTTGGGTGGAAAGAAGTGATAGAGGAGGGAGAGGTTGATTACCCATAGAGTGTCGGCATTGGGGAAGGAGGGGAACCTTTCAGGATGGCGACCAGAGGCGAGCCGCCTTGCTGTCTACACTGACTTGGTGTTGACATTGGTCAGGAATTTCTTCCAGTGTGAAGATTTCGCCTTTTTAATGGCTTGGAAGAAAGTGTTGCGGTACTGGTGGCTCAGTGCCAGTGTCTCAGGAGTATGCTCATGGCGATGACTCCTAGAGGCACAGTGGAAGGCTTGTCTTAGATGGTTTAGTTTCTGATTCCACCAGTGTTTGGCATGAATGGAGGGACGTTTGGAGGGTGTGTGGCTTTTCAGCAGAGCGGTGAAGGAGCACAAATGCCTTGTAAGCCATTCATCTACTAATGAGTCAGTGGCGTATGTGGGAGGAGGAGGGATCTGGTGGGCATCATAGAGGGGGATGAGAGCATCCCAGTCAGTCCTGGACCAGTCAGGTGATGGCAAGGCAGCTTTGAGAAGGAGGGTCGTGAAGCTAATGTGGAGGGGGAGATGGTCAGAGCCGGTCGACTGGGCATTTGCATCCCATGTGTTGAAAAAGGGGAGAAGATGGTCGTTAGCGAATATAAGGTTGAGAATAGAAGGCCGTGAGCTGTTGTCAAAGGGAAACCGTGTGTAGACCCCAGGAGTGTTGAGCAGTTGGACGCCATGCTCTGAGCTGAGTTCGAAGTACGGTGAGGATACTGCGTATTCGTTAGATGAGACCAAGTGTAAAGGGTCTGCAGAGGGTTGGTGGAGGTTGAAGTCACCCACTACAACTGTGGGGAAGGTATGGGTCCTGAAGGCATCTTGGGGGTGACTGTGCGTAACGTCGAAGAAGTGCCATTAGTAGAGTATAGGTTGTATACTCTGAACCTGTCATGGTTAGAGTGGAATAAACCAGAGGGGGAAAAAATATCAACCGCCATCAAGTCAGGGCGGTTGTAAAAGCGGGGAAGTAAGGAATAACTGAGTAGGAGCTCCGTGAGTACATAGGTAGCAACCTTGGGAGGGGTGCCAGGAACTGGAGGGGGGTAGAAGGCCTTAAAGCTAGCAAAATTAGGAAGTTGGTTGCGCATTACCAGCGGGTCTTGAAGAAGAACCAACTGGTGGGGCTGTGGAGCAAGTTTTAAAACTGTTAAAAAGGGAAAGAAACACACTCCAGCTTCCAAGGCAATTGTGTTGAATAAAGGAAAGTTGCTTAAGGGGGGAGGGTTAGAGGGGCCTGTCAGGACTGACCGATGTGGTGTTTGGTGGCCCACTCAATAATCAGATGAGGTGGGAGGGGGCGGGGGTGAGGAGCAGTCAGCCGATAGTGGAAGAGGGTTGACAGCCCGGGGGCGAGGTGCCTGGTAAGGTCCAGCAGGAGGGGGAGTGCGTGAGGTTATAAGGTCCATTTGTGGGAGGGGAGGAGGGGTTGAAGGGGCTTCTTGGGCTATTGTGTTTCGAGCAGTATCTTGTCCTTCATCCATAGTATCCGCAGGGGGAAGAGGGGTCTGTGGGATTGAAGTTGTTGGGGTGGGGCGCGAGGTGCAGATGCGGTCAGTCTCAGTATGGATCTCCCCACAATTAGAGCCTCGCAGCGGGATGGCAGGGCAGCAGGCGGCCACCACCTTTAGGTGACCGCCTTGTGGGCATGTGGGATTAGGGCATTGGTGGGAGGATCTGGGATAAGCGTTTGCACCGAGGGGGCAAGTGGAGTGAGTTGCTTTGTAGGCGGGAGCCGGGTGCCCATATTTCCGGCACTGCCGGCATTGCATAAAGCGGTTAGTAGAGTGGGCTCTTTCAACTCTACGAGGGCGGGAGAAGAGGCGGATTGACGAGCCGAATCTAATAGAGTCAGCTGGGGGGACTGTAACAACTACCGAGGTAGAGTTTTTGAGGGCCCTTTTTTCAGGATCAGGTTGAAGAAAGTGGGCAGAAAACACTGTGATGTCGACAGCATTCGGGATGGATTCTTACATCCCAGTGGAGAGGTCAGCCTGGTCTGGAGGGAGGTAGGCAATGGGGAGGCCATGTATGGCAAGTTGCACCTGGTTGGGTGCAGGGTAAAAGGGGCGGAAAGTGTTGTCGCCAATGGGAAAAGCTTGATTCAGCTTGAGGGCCATGGCTTCATAGTAGGGTGAGTAGGCAGTGGCCTCTGTAAAAAGGTTGGAGCCCTGGAGTGTAAGAGAACCTCAGCTATTGACTAAGGCTGTGACCGCAAGGGGGTGGGGGCAGTTGGCTTGGGTGAGGACAGAGGCAACCAGGTCGGGGGCAGTGGCAGCTATGGTAAGTGTGTCTTCATGTGGAAGGGGAAGGGTACAGGGGGAAAAAAACGACACTCAGCAGCAGGCAATGGGGTAGGCACTTTATCAGAACGACTACCAGTATTGGACACAGCGACTAGAGCTGCTGTAGCGGGTTTTTTCCCCTTACTCTTACCTTGACCATAGGCTGGTTGGCCAGCAGCGACAGCAGCATAGGAGGCAGGGGGGCGAGGTTTGCAGTATTGAGGGTCCTGATCTCCAGGGAGGAAAGTGGAGGGGTCAGGGTATTTCCCCTCATGGTAGGTCTGGGCTTCCGAGGAGCGTGGGAACTTGATAGCATATGCGGCTGGATCACTATACCAAGCCTTGGTTTTAGTATCGTAACGGGGTGTGTCAAGGTTGAACTGGTTCCTAGGGGGGAGGGTTGTGCCAGCGGAAGGCTGGGGGGGTGTTGGGCGGCTGGATTTTGTCATCAAGGTGGGGCGGGAAGGAACAGGTGGGGGAGATGCATGTGTAGTAACCGTGGCAGTGACCCTGGCAGCCAGGTCTCTAACCAATGCCTCTAGGTTGGTCAAGGGAAGGGTGGGGATTGAGGGGGGAGAAGCATCGTTTCGAGTTTTAGTCGCCTCAAGGCGTTCAAGGTGAGTACCGATTACGCCAATACCTGTGATTAGCTTGCAGAGGAGAAGAATGTATACTGTCACACTAACTGAGAGGTTCCGGAGGTCAGAGTCCCACAAACGTGGAAAGAGTTCTGGGTTAGGTTGTATGTAAGGCCTAAGCTCATCGTAGAGTTGCCTAAGATGGGGGAGGTTAGGATCAAGGGGGCGGGGAGTGTGTGATGCTGACGAGGAGGCGAGGCCAGATACTTCAGCAGTGGGGGCAAGGGGGGCAGTAGAGCTAGGGTGGCCGCTATAGGGGTTGCCACGCTTGGTGGGGCGGGGTTGGGGCCTGGAGGCCCTTCCTGGGTTCTGAGTCATCACTCTTAGTGAAGGAATCAGAGGAAGTGCAGGGTCGCTTATAGGTGAAGCCTAAGCGAAAAGCGAAGTTTGTTGTGTCGTGATGGTTGCCACACAAATCCCTGAGGTTTTGTGCGGCTGAAAGCGGTATTGTGTTTAAGCTAAAGGAAAGAAGCGGGTGCGGCGCGTGGCTAAAGCTCGGGAGGCACTTTGATATTTATATCCTGTGTCTGAGTGTTCGCGGACCACTTCTAACATCTATATTTTAATATACTTCCAACCTTTTCCGTCCATAAATCTTAAATCTGAGAACCTTTTAGCCATGAGAATGTTGTTACCCCCTGCAGCTTATCGACATGTCAGAGTACCGTTATTTCCTAATTGTGTCAACTATTTCACATGCTGAGATGTTCATTATTCTGCCGCTTAAACTTAGGTAGTCTATCGTGGAATTTACTAATAGTTTCCTAGAACTCAAAGTGGCCAACTTGGCTGGCGACCTATCTGGATACTACCGGCTTTCCCAGTTTCTTGCAGAAGACTTTCTGGAACACTTAAGACTTACGATCGGTCCAATACTGTATCGTATTGCTATACCTCTCCTTATCAACCAATTCCTATAGGTCCTTGGCCCAAGATTGTCTTGTTTTCAGGGTCTGAGTGGGTTCTCAGGTTTATCTCACAGCCCACTCATCATATTCTGATTTTTTAGCGCAGAGCGTCACCTTGCTTTGGGGTCTATTCCTGCAAAGACTGTACTTAAATGGCCGTACCTCTACGGACACGGATCCTATGCACTTGACGCCAGCTGCATTGGGTTGTCCGAGTCTCCCTCTTCATATACCCTATGCACAGCATCGGCTCCGACTGACGGCGACGACGTATATGGTGTTACAACAGGGGTGCCAATTTTAACTCTTTTGGTGAGGGGACACTTTTAGCTGTAGGCGCCTTGGGTGACCTGCAGGCCCCGCAACGGGGCCGGAGTGGTATGAGTGGTATGTCAGGTCAAATTTCGTAAGAATTGAGTTCTGGATTGCAGAACTATGTTCCCATGTGCCAAACATGAGCTCCCTCCACCTAGCGTTCATCTCGAATCGCCTTTTTCCAAAGGTTACACTCTCTTATCATAACAATAAAAAAAAACTCAAAAACTCAAAAACACTCTTACATTTCCATTTTTTGAACTTGACTTTGTAGGGTAAAAAACCTTACGTGTTTGCTTGGCCACACTAGGAAAACCTTTTCCTTGTTATTCAACATCTGCCTACTTTGTCATATCTGGATTTTCCATATTAAATGCCTCCAACAATTCCTGTAATAGCTATAAGTGGTGTGGTTGTTCCCAAGTATTTTCATCCTTAGAACAGCCTGTCCACTTCACAAAATAGTGTAACTTACTCATTTGTCGGTTGCGATCCTGAAACCTTCTCGTGTAAGAGATGATTTCAGTCTTTACGATTTTCTCGATCTCTCATTCGAGATCTGAATCGATTTCCCCAGTTTTGCAGGAATGATGCTCTCTTCCTGGCCGCTTGGATATCCTATAGGGTTCCAGAAAGAATACATGGAATATTGGGTGTACTTCCATCTTAGCTATATTTCTAGTTTGTAGGCACATTGACCCTTGTTTTCTGATTATTTTAAAAGGGCCATTCGGCTTTGGGCTCAGCTTCTTAGAAGGTAGCATGGTGTGGATGTTTTTTGCATTTAGCTTGACCAAGTCCCCGAATGCGATGTCCGGTTGCTCCCTATCTTACGGTTGTAATACTTGCTCATATTTTCCCATATTTGTTTTAAAGCTTCTCTGGCTTGTTGTTGTATTGTTGCATCCAGTGGGCCTATAGCTGGGTGCCTGAATTTTGAGCTTCGCATGCCTTGATCCATTCCGCTTGTGGATGAAATCCATAGTTTACCTAGAATGTTGACATGCTATGTGCATTCGTTACTGAATTGTTGAGGGCATGCTCGGCTATTGGTAGCAACTAGTACCAGTCAGTTTGATCATAATTGACAAACTTCCAGAGGTATCCTTCCAGCACTTGGTTCGTCCTTTCTGTTTGTCCATCAGTTTGTGAGTGGTACGCAGTTGACACCTTTCGTTTTATCCCCAACGCTTAGGATATTGATTCTCAGAATTCTCCTGAGTACTTTGCATCCATCTCAGAGATGATTTGAGCTGGAAGTTCTTGTAGCTTCTAGACTTCCTTCAAGAATACATTCGTGACATCCTTAGCTATGGCATTATTTTCCAGACCTATAGGGTAAGCCATCTTTGAAAACCGATCCACAACTACCATAATTTATATTCTTCCTTGTGACTCTGGTAGTTGTATGATGAAGACAGTGGATATGGATGATCAAGCAGTGAATGGAAGTTCCCGGGGCAGCAGCAGACCGAACCACGCATGTGGTGGATATTTATTAAGTTACCTTCATCACATGCCTGTACATAGTCATTGATCTGTGCTGTTAGTCCTTTCCAGTAAAAGTCCCTGTTAACCATATCCATAGTTTTTTCCTGTCCAAAGTGTCCCGCTACCTGAGAGTCGTGGCAACATTTGGCTATCGTTGTTTGCAGCTGTTCGTTTTTTGGAATGTATAGACGATTCTGATAGTAGATTAACCCATTTGTTACCGCCAAGTAACTTGGTAGAGGTTTGCCCTCATTTGTTATTATTTCCAATTCCTGCTTGTGTTTCTACCAGTCTTGATCTTTCTAGCCTGCCTCTTCAATGGTTCTTAATAATGTCAGGTCATATTTTCTAATATCGACCTTGGACCTTATAGCATTAGACATTAGGAGTATCCCATTATCTGGTCTTGCTTGATGGTCTATTTCATCGAGAAACTCATTTTCAGTGTGGTTCAGTTATAAGTATGCGACCACTTCCTGGGTCTGTGATGCAGGCGATCATCTTGGTGATACATCTGTACTCCCAAATCCATCTTTACCTCTTGCAGTATCTGCAAGTCCGTTAACTTCTATAGCCTCAGCTATGAGTATGTTGTCAATGATTATTTGTGCTATTTGGTCTCCTTTGCGGACCTGACAATCTTGAATTTTATAGTTCATTATTATAACCTTGACTTGCCCGGTTTAGTTCGCGTCGATTACTCTCCCGCCAATGATGGTCCCATTGCTGGCCACCACCTCACCTCACACCACCAAGTGCGTATATGCAACCGTTGGCATTCCAATAGCACTTCTTGCCTGCACCAGCCGTTATCCCATGGCTGGGATTATAAAATCCAAGAGTGCATACAGGTCATGTCCGGCTGCTAGTTGGGACCCTTTCGTAGGTATTCGTGCCTTTGGAGGTACCAATTTTATCTGCAAGTAACCTATAGTGTATGTGCCAATTAATTTTTCTTTCTTGTCTGGTTAATTTAACTGCACCACTGTAACAGAATCCTACTATGTTTCTACTATTACTACTGACTTGATGTTGGTTATTACTTATTTGGTTTGTACCTGATAAGGGCTACAATTCGGTTGTTCCTTCCTACTTGGTTATGACTTCCTAACTGGTTATTCTTTCCTTGTTTCACTTATCACTACCCCTCCTTGCTTCTATCCATTTGGATATCGCTACCCTCCTGCTATACCTACTGGATTTGTATAGTAGTAGCAAACTCTTGTTCCTTCCTGTTTGGATTCCATTACTTGTTTTGTTAGCTCTATCCTGTCGCTTTTAACCATTTGTTTTCAGAAAATGGTTACCTTGTTATGCTTCCTCTGTTAGCATGTTTTTGGACAGGATGTTTGCGCTTTTATTTAGTTTTCCTAGCTACAATCTTTTGTATTTAAAGAGCCTGCAATCCCTTAAGGATTCGGACTCTCAAGCCTCACAGGACTATTATCTTTAATACTACAAGTTTAACAGTCACTCTATTAGTTCCAAACCTTTTACCTTGTCTATTGAAGACCTATTCATCGACGCTTCTCCCCCTATCCATATAGTATCTTCAGGGTCCCTTTGGGATTCTCAAAATACTTGAGAGTAGTTTACATTTTTTAACCTAGACTCAAGTATACTATTGATCTTCAGCAGAGGACTGATCACCCTTCGCCTCCCTTAACCCTGCAGTACTAGTACACACTCCTGAATTCCAAGAAGGCCTTGAGCGGACTTCTGGCGAGACCAGCTCACCCTAGCTAGCCACCATTTCACTTCCAAGAGATACCAGAAGGCACTTAACTAGAGGATCGGTAGCATCCTCCTCATGATCCCAAAGTCAAGAGCTAGTACCCCCTCCTGCACCACTATCTGAGGACTCAGAACTATCTTCAGTAGATAGCAGCAGCAGCGAAGAAGAAGACCAAGACCAAGCCCAATACCAAACCCAAGCCCAAGCTCCAGACTAAGTCCAAGACCAAGCCATAGTCCAAGAACAACTCCAAGAACAGTTCCACCAAGAAGTCCAATCCAAGAAAGAACCAAGCTCAGAAGCAGAATCAGATTCTGGTCCAGAGGACGCTCAAGGACCAGCATCCCCAGCTTTGCCATCTAGACCACCCAGTCTACCAAAAGAACTCCTAGAACCAAGCCCTACACCAGACGATTTACCTAGTCCACCCAGACCACCTAGTCCACCAAGTCCACCAAGCAATCCAACCCTGCACCCATCGCCATGTCAGTCCCCCCTGAGGGAAATAATAGTCCTAAATGGCCTGCACTATTTACATTTACAGGAGAAGGAAAATATCGAGACCTATTGAGAATCATCTCATGGTTCAACACAGTCTATCGATACATCGCCAGCTTTGGCATAACAGACCATGCCCCTGAAGCCCTGCAATACTACGGTGCCTATTGCAGAGAGAAAGCCTTCGATAAATTCACCCAATATGAAGCTTCTCAAGGAGACCACACAGTTACTGGACTCCGACAGAAATTCGAGGCATACTTCCTTCAATCCTCATCCACTGATAATATCTATGAACAGTGGCTACAAGTCAAGCAAACTACTAGCGAAAAAACAGCACAGATTACTGACACTGTAATCAGATTTGAAAGCTTGAGAGATAGTCTCCCCCCTGGAACAATTTCGGACATTTCAGCGAAGCAGAGACTCCTAGATGCCATGGACATCAAACTCTAGTGAAAAGTGAAGCCACACATCACTTCAGATACCTCTTTTGACCAGCTAGTGGAGATAGCGGAAAAGCAAGATGAAATTGCCCACTCTACAGGACTCTATGGAAATCGTCAAGGAAATGCAACCTCTAATGCAGTTTCCCAACAATCACCCAAGCACCCCAAGAATAAGACCCAGCGAAATCAACTAAGGTTCTCCAAGAATACCTCTCTGCATCCAAGAGTATCCCAGGCTGAGAAGGATCGGCGCGGAAGAGACAATGACTGTTACAATTGTGGAAAAGATGAACACTACTCCGATAACTGCTTCGAGTAGAAGAAGCATAGGAGTACCCAGCAGCGTGGAAATGGAGGCCCTGGCGGATCCAGGAGACCCCAGAATGGCAGGAGAACATATCACGCCCTGGAAGACGATCCTAATGCAAAGGAATCTGTCACAGTTACCGCAAACCATGCTGGATCTAGAGGAACTCAATCCCAAGCCCTCGAAGCATACATCAAAGTCAATGGCCATAAAGCAAAGGTACTATTCGATACTGCAACTACAGGAGACAACTTGATATCAGGAATGTTTGTCACTACCCACCAAATCCCTACCAGAGACCTCGAGACTCCTATCAACCTGAAGATGGCAGTTAAAGGATCACGCTCAGCAATCAACTATATTGCAAAGCCTGTCATACAGATTGACAAGGAAAGGGGCGATTTCTCTGAACCCTAGTCTGTTCCCTGGACAACTATGATATCTTCCAGGGAATGCCTTACCTTACTGTACATTTTGCAGTAATAGATTGCGGAAAAACTATTATCACTGTCCCTGATAAAGGAATCAACTTGACCCGCAAGAAAGCAAACCATTCACGATTTTCTGCAATGCATGAAGCAGATGCCCCTGACTTCATTTCCGAGTTTCCTACAGTATTCCCTGGCAAGAAAACAGCAGAATTACAACCCTTGAGAGATATCAACTACCACCTCAGCTGAAAGAAACAATTTCGGAGCATAATCCAAGATTCCTCACATTCCCTGACTAGATCATACTAGCCTACAGAGCATTAATCGAAGACTGGAAAGCCAAAGGAATCATTTACCCCAGCAAGGCAGACAACTCAGTCAACATGTTCCCAAAGTTGAGACCCAATGGCGAAATCAGACTACTTGAAGACCTTGTACCAAGAAACGATATTACTATCAAGGACCATGCAACGATTCCCAACCAAGCTATGATACTCAGAACTGTTGCCAGAGCAAAGTTCAGATCCACTATAGACCTGGCAAATTGGTACTTCCAAATTCGAGTTCTCCCCAGCGATGAGAATTACTACACCATTAAGACACCCTTTGGATCCTTTGCATGCAGAGTTATGCTGTAAGGAGATGCCAACGACCCTGCGACAGCTATAAGAGTTATAGAGTTTGTCCTAGATGAATTTATAGGAAAATTTGTTTGGGCATACATAGATGACATTATCATCTACTCAGAAACAGTTGAGGACCATATTTCGCACATCAGATTAGTCTTAGGAAGACTGAAGCAGCACCAAATCAAAGCATCACCAACCAAGTTCAAATTCTTCCCCACCAAGCTCTCTCTCTTAGAACATGTTATAGATCAGAAAGGAATTCATGCAAACCCTGCAAAAATTAGCTCTATCCAAGACTGGCCTACACCAAAATTGAAAAAGGATGTTCAGACCTATATTGGAGTTGTGATATATCATTCACAGTTCCTTCCACACCTTGCCTCCACCACTGCCCCCCTCCTGAACCTAATTTCCCAAGATGTCTTTTAATGGCGACCCCAGTATGATTAAGTCTCCAAACAGGATAAGTGCCTGGCCAAGGAGACAATTCCGCTCCGCCCCATCAATATGTGGCATCAGCTGATCCAGTATACTTAATTACTGACACCTCAAAGGTTGGCTCAGAAGTATGGGTTGGCCAAGGACCCTCCCCTGAGAAAGCATACCCTGCCGCATTCCACAGCAGAAAGTTTGCAACAAGTCAGCTGCACTACCCTGTCCATGAATTGGAACTTTTAGCGATTGTGGATGCCATTGAGGCATTCCATCTGATTCTATATGGTACCAAGTTCACTGTTGTGTTTGACAACAAGGCACTATCCTTTTTATTGAAGCAGACTAACCTACCTTATAGCCAAACTTGATAGAGCATATTCCTGCAATCTTATGATTTCGATATCATTCACAGACCTGGCAAAGACAATGTCCTTGCACATGCACTATCAAGGATCTATGAAGACACCCCAGCTGAAGCAGACCAAATACTGAAGACCCTACACTGAAGAAGCCTATCATGACCCCCTCCTCCGCCATCAATAGTCAATCAAGACACTACATCAATATCGCCAATGGCCTCGACCCTTCTTCTGCCCTCACTCTTTAAGTCCCCTCTCGCATTCTTACTCCTGAACACCACTCCATGTGGAACTCACATCATGGCACTAGCTCAAACCCCTCCAACTACCAAGTAGCGAGTCACTACTCTGATTCTGTTGAATAAGCCATGGACAAAGCAGCATGATACCCTGGAGCTTGCAACCAATGCCATTCAAGGTTGTGAAATCATCGAGACCTCCTCCAATCTCAGCAACCCTCAACAGCCATCCCATGCCACAGTACTTATTGAGCGAGCTAAAGATCAACTGTCTGGCCTTGCGGCGGGAATTAACAATACTCCAGGTGATATGGACCAACTATTGAATCCAGATGCTATCACCAACTGCTTTAAACGAATCCATGATTCTATCACCCAACTGGAATCCCTTGCAGTCACCACCTCCAGAAATATCGCCCCCAGCAGCACACGTACTGAACCTGACCCTCCTCCCACACCATTCCTTCCTCGACCCCCACTCAATGAACAGGACTGATTTCTTGAATATAATAGATACAGAGACATGCACTGGACAGCATGGGTCTGGGACGAATGCCAAACCCACATAAATGGAAAGAATACAGGATACTTTCCCTCAGGATGTCGCGATATTCCAGGACCCTTGCCTCTCTACTTTTCCTCTAACTCTGTCTCCCCTCATCATCCCAAGTGCAGAGCAGAGCATAGATCGGCTGTTCCTCCTCCCCTCCACGATGATGTGGCTACCCAGTCTTTTATACAGTTATTGATAAGGCAAAAGAAACAGAAATACTAGATATCAACCAAGGATGGGATCTACCTACCCTAGAAGCACTAGTCGAATATGAGGACTGCTTCTTTGATCAGTCCTCTTCACACTTGACCTTCGCGCTTTTCAGCTTACCAATTACAAGAAAGGAAAGTGGTACTCCACCATTCGAAATTCTACCCTCAATGACCCTCTCCTGGAGGTAGTTACCAAGGCTATCGACCACCCTGACTGGCTCTTATATGATGGAGTTCTCATCAGAAATGGGAAGGATTACAGTAGACACTGTCCTTATGTCCCCTATGAAGCACGCGACAAGGTGCTAACATCAGAAGTGAAAATGTACGCATTACCCATGAACAAATGGCACACATAGTTTGGAAAAAATGTTTTGAATATGCTTCAAGGAACTTCTAATGGCTCTCAATGAGGAACTATTTCAAAGACTATGTCCGCAGATTCCACCCTTGCCAGCTCAACAAGCAACCTACCACTATCCCTGAAGGATCAGTCACCCCCCTCCCTGTCCCCAGGGAGCCATTCTCATCCCTTGCAATTGACTTTGCAGGACCCTTCCCTAGCGATTCCAAGCTCGAACTCATCCTGGTTGTCTTGGATCGGTTCAGTGGCTTTACCTACCTCATGCCAGTCTCCCAGAACATAACTGCTATCGAAACAGCACACACCCTCATTGAGCAAGTTTTCTCCATTCATGGTTTCCCTACCTCCTTAATCTCTGACAGAGACCCCAAGTTTACCTCACGCTTTTGGACACAGCTTATAGCGAATCCTAATGTTAATCTCAACATGTCTACAGCTTACCATCACCAGATTAATGGACAGGATGAGAGCATAATCAGAACTGTCCGCCAATGCCTTAGGAACTATGTCATCTCTAAAGGTACCAAGTGGGTTCGCCACCTACCTCATGTCCAGACTGCAATCAATGCAGCTCTAAGCAATAGCTCAGAACTCTCCCCCTTCGAAATCACCTTTGGCAGAATACCAAACCTCCTCCCTAGCGTCAGAGTTCTCCCCACTTCAATACCTGCAGCAGATGAGCTTGCTTCACAGATCATGAAGAATCAACAACTTGCCAGAGATGCACACAAGAAGGCCAGAGCGCGCCAAACCACCTCCTGCGAAAACAGAAGAAAGGATGGACCCCCAATCATCCTTAACGAAACTAAAGTTATCCTCAAATCAGCACCCTATATCCATAAGGTTGGACGAAATCAGAAGCTAGTTGGACCATGGTTAGGACCCTTCTCTGTGAGCGAAGGACCTGACAGACACAACAACTACAAACTCATACTCCCCCAGTAATGGCAGGAATCCACCCATGGATCCATCCCAGCCATCTTTGCATTTACCTAAGACCCATCCCCTTCGCCTTCCCAGGAACACCTGAACCCATATCCAAAGAGCCTGTCACTATCGATGCCAGTGGACAAGAACAATGGGAAATTTAAAAGATACTCAAAGATCGAATCTATCGCAGAAAGAGACAGTTCTTGATCCATTAGAAAGACTATGGTGAAAGCAAAGCAACATGGGAACCCCTCTACAACCTACAAGGCGCCACCACCCTTATCAGATCCTACTAGTTTGATACCTTCAATGAATCTATACCTTTCAGACTCCCTTGGTCCCATGGCAAGACTTTCTCTGCCTGGACACTTGATAAACCAAACTATGCACCCCTATCACCTGAGCTTGACCCTGACAGATTATGGAAACCTCTCCAAGACTCAGACTACTCAGAATCCGATACCAGCACAATACTTTCCACCTTGGATGAATGTGAGATGGAAGGCTAACTGCTTTATGGTATTGTCTTGGCTACTATGCGGCTTATAAAGGTGTAAGGTCCCAACACCGGGGATGGATATATATTTACTGAATAAGTTATTGGTTTTGAAATTGAGTGCAATGCTCCAAAGGCGGGTTGGTCATTAAGCCCTTTAGGATATTCCTCATTGTCGTTTGTTTTATTTCTTTAAAGGGGAATGTAACGGAATCATACTATGTTTCTACTATTACTACTGACTTGATGTTGGTTATTACTTATTTGGTTTATACCTGATAAGCGCTACTATTTGGTTGTTCCTTCCTGCTTGGTTATGACTTCCTAACTGGTTATTCCTTCCTTGTTTCGGTTATCACTACCCCTCCTTGCTTCTACCCATTTGGGTATCGCTATCCTCCTGCTATACCTAGTGGATTTGTATAGTAGTAGCAATCTCTTGTTCCTTCCTGTTTGGATTCCATTACTTGTTTTGTTAGCTCCATCCTGTCGCTTTTAACCCTTCGTTTTCATATATATGGTTATCTTGTTATGCTCCCTCTCTTAGCATGTTGTTCGACAGGATGTTTGCGCTTTTGTTTAGATTTCCCAGATTCAATCTTTTGTATTTAAAGAGCCTGCAATTCCTTAAGGATTCGGACTCTCAAGCCTCACAGGACTATAATCTTATATACTACAAGTTGAATGGTCACTCTATTAGATCCATACCTTTTACCTTGTGTATTGATGACCTATCCATCGACACTCCTCCCCCTATCCTAATAGTATCTTCAGGGTCCCTTTGGGATTCACGAGATACTTGGGAGTAGGTTACAACCAGAGTGATTTGGAAGTGTGAAGGCTTGAGTATTGGCTGTTTGCTATACGTGGCTCCCGCCGCTGGAAGGTATTCCAGCTATCTACTTAATGCATAAGGCTTTCCGCCTCACTCTCCTGGTCGATAGACAATTTTGAAATTGACCTTCAGCAGTTGTTGGGCCCATCGTATCTGTCGCGGATTCCATACCTTGGTAGTAAGGAAATTGTATAGATACTGATGATCATTATAAACAGTCACTGGTTTCTATGTTCCCACTATGTACTCTCTCCATTCTTTGAAAGCTTCCAGTATTGCTAATACTTCCATATCATGGATCTCATAATTTTGCTCCGCTGAGCTCAGTTTTCATGAGTGGAAAGCCACCGGAGGTAGCTTTTTGTCCTTAAACTGTGAGGAGACGCACCCTAGACTAAAATCGCTAGCATTGGTTTCTAATATAGTTTCTCTGTCTGGGTAAAAATAACAGAGTGTTAGGGCTGTGATAAATCTTTGTTTAAGTTCCTCAAATAATCCATCTTGTTCCAGCCACTGGCTAAACTTTCTGTAGTCGCCCTTCAACCTTTCAGTAATTGGTTTGCAGATTTTGAAGAAATCCTTAATGAAACTTCGGTAAAAATTTGCTAATCCAAGGAATATTTACACCTCTTTCATGGACATTGGTGCCTTTAAAGTCTTTCTGCTTTCAACCTTTCTCTCACTCATGGTGACTCCGTCGATTGCCACAATATAACCTAAAAACTCAACTGTCTCTACGTGAAAAACCCACTTGGTAGTTGATACCGCTAGATCAGATTTTTCCAAGCGAGAATGGACCTTTTTAAGCAAGTCAATATTTGCCTTTTCCGTTTTGGAGTAGCTCAGAATATCGTCAAGGTATACCACCACCCCTTGTTGTCAAGATTGTTGTAGAATTTTGTTAATCATGACCTGAAACGTGGCCAGTGCATTTACCAGCCCGAATGGTATTACTTGGTATTCAAACTGGCAGTATCGGGTCTGGAATGGTGTTTTCCACTCATCTCCTTCCTATATTCTTAAAAGGTGATAGCCATCTTTTAAGTCAAGTTTAATGAATATTTGGCCCCAGCCACCCAGTCTCGTGGTTCGCTCATGAGTGGTAACAGGTATTTGTTCACCCCTGTAAGTTTATTTATCTGTCAGTATTCCACACAGAGCCTCATTGATCCCTCTGGTTTAGGAACAAAACAATTTGTGCCCCTGCAGGAGATATGCTTTTCACGATTTTCCCCCTGATCATGTATTTTCTTCAGGTATTTGCTTAGCAAATCTAGCTAGTGGGCAGACATTGGATATATTGGACCCCATGGAGGTAATGCACTAGGTATCAAATCAATTGCGTAGTCAAAGGTTCTTCTTCCATCTAGTTTTTTTGCTGTTTCCAGTGCAAAACCCATTTTGAATTCTTGGTATTCCTGCGGTATCTGCATGAACTCAGATGTGTCTGGTAGTGTAGGAGATGCTCCCTCGTTTGTTGTGATATACTGGGCCTCTGGGTCATTGGCTACAATTTCGTTCTATTCCAATGTCAGGTCTATGCCTTCATCGTTAACATGACTATGCCATTTTTCATCTATAATTATCCATTTTTCCACATCCTCGATGTGCCCTATAGGATGTTCTGTAAACCACCATCCAAAAGGGATGATATAGTCATATTTGCCGGCATCGACAATTTCGTATGAAATATGAGATCGTTAGGCATTGCTCCTGATATCTAACAGGATAGGTTGTGTATAGTATTTTATCCCGTTTGATGCTGTTGTTCCCTCGAATGAATAAATGTCCAAAGTATGTATGCGTGTGTGGTATTGTAAGCGATGTTTGTTAACCAGATCTTGGTTAAATAGAAATATATTAGATCCAGAGTCTAATAGCACAGCATTTGGATCCGTTCTCCATTGGCTTCAATAGTCGCTCTCCCTGCTGGGCATGAATAATCTGGTGGGGCTGGTACTTCTGTTTTGTTTCCTTTGTTATGGCCACTTAGGGCCTGTGCGGGTCTCTTGTATGACATGTTTGTTGTTGTAGTAACTAGGGTGTTGGTAACCATACCCGCATGGTTTTAGCTATTGAAGCCTCCTCACACAAACTACAATCTTTGTCTTTAGTCTACTGGGTAGCCCTCTACCAGCGATCTTGAGCCCTTGCCGAAGGGTTCCCATACACCTGCCATTTGCCCTGCCAAACTGGAGCCGAACTCGTACGATTAGGTTGTACTTAGGGGATTCTTCACTCATCAACTCGCTTACTACAAGAGTTTATCCAGCCAATCCTGTCATCAAAGCTGGAGTCCATGTTCGGGAGAGATTTACCCCAATCTATTTAATGTGTCAACTAGTTATCCGTAGTTTCTTATTCTCATCAAACTTCATTTTTCTTGATGTCAGGAATGCTGTTCCATTTGTTCAAATATTCTGTTGTTCAGCCGACCTATTAAATATTTTCGTTCCTGGAAGGTTTCTCATAAATCAGGATAGACTCATTCCTCCTTGTCATTTCTAAGAACTCCCTTGTATGTGCGGGTCTGTCCAATCTTCCCTGTATCTCTGGAAAGGATTTAAGGCTCTATAAGGACGTGGGTTTGATTTACTGTCTTCCGTACTAAGGCCCAAATACACCAAATATTGCACTCTAGTTTCTTCTTTTTGATTTTTAGGTTCCCAAAGTTAGTCCTAGACTACCATGAGCCGCTGTCCAAGTTAATCGGTTCTTGCTCACTTGTCATTTTTAGGTAAGCGTTACTTCTATAGGTCTCGATTGCTTTTCGTAACTCACGCTTGGCTTCAAGTTTCCCAAGGAGAAGCATGGAAAACCAGCTAGTAGGACCTGGCAGAGGTCGAGCCCCCTTATTGATTTATGTTTTTCAGTAAGGGGTCCATAACTGAGTACCCAGTCGCCGTTGTGGCCAGTGCCTGTAAACCTTATCCTAGGTTTCATCCATGTCATCCAGTTGCCTAATTATGGGTTGTTTTGACTTGGTTCACCATTGTTGTTGGCGATGTTAGCCCCTATGTCGCTGTTGTTTCTGGGGGTCGTTAATGTTGGGGTTTTTAATTTCCCCGTTTTTATTTTATAACCGATACCTGGGCCTGTTACCTACAGAACCTTCAAGTATGGTTGGCCAAAGTGCATTGTTCGCATTGATTGACTTTCTTTCACTCTTTAATTTTATACTTAGGGATTCCTTTATGAGCTTCTCCCTAATTTGTTTGCCTAACCTTTCCCATAGCAGCAGCTTTTTTCCCTTTCTCCGCTTGTTTTTTCAATTTATAAGCAGCCTTTTCAGCTGCCGTATAAGCTTTTCGTTTTTAATTTCCAGCAGATGTCTTGCTGGATTAGGAATCCTCCTCCCATTTTCTTTTCTGGGAGTCACTTTTTCTCTGGTCATTCTTTCTGAAAAGTCCTTATTGTTCCTTGAACGATTCTTCTGCCTTGGTAACCTAGTAAACTGGGTTGATCCTTTCACTATCCAAGTCATGATTTTCATGTGATAGCGTAGGCATGGCTTTAACAGGAAGTTGCAGATGAATTATAGTTCTCCAAGCAATACAGGGTACTTCTGCCTCGAGGTTGTGGTTTTCCATGGTAAGGAGATACTTCTCTATATCCCCTGTGTACCTGACCTTCTCCATCTTGGCCCAGGCTTTTTGTGCCTTATGCAGTGCTGGAAATGGTTCTGTAACTTCAGCCCAGAACATGATCCAGAAATCACCACTCTGATGTTTTAGGAATCTTAGGTCCGCCGTTATTTTCTTCCGGTAAGTTATTGCGAAAGGGGCCACCTCAGGTCTCTCCATTCTTCCCAACACATACTTGAGGTGTTCTTCATCCTCTTCCCTTTGCCATAGGTTTCTCCCAAAGTACTCCGTACAGTTTAGTAACCTTACTTGCACATCCTGAGTATGCTTATTCTGTACTTGAAAGTGGGATCCGCCTGCCGTCTATTGGTATGGGCTAATACTTTCCCTAGTCAGTCCACCCATGCTTGTGCCTCAGATTGAACTTTTGTCCTGGCAAGTGTCTTCGTCATGGCTCACCACCTTTTTTAGAGAGTCCACCTACGTTTTCTGAGCCAGGATCATCGTCGTCCAGATTAGGTGCATTCGCTGGTTGAGGTGGTGGTGGTCCTTTTCCACTATTGTTGTTACCTACATGATCCACTCCTTTTCCCTTGTCTCGAGAGGGGTTTCATCCGAAATCTTCCCTTCCATCGCAGTGTTTCTTATTTCCAATCCCTGGTTTACCACTGGTTTTGGTTCCACTGTTTCCCACACACCAGATGGGTTTCTGGCAACTTGTAGTTGCATTACTGCCACGCTTATTCGGGCCAACATGCGACTCCTATGCTTGGACGCTGCATTCTGCCTTTTGTCATTGGCTTCTCTCTGAATGCTTTCTAGTTCTAATGGTTGGTGGAGTTTCCTTAACTCCCATCTGGTCTGCTCTTCTTCTTCCTGTGCTGCGACCTGCTATTGCGAAGTTCGTCACTTTCGCGGGCTAGGGCTTCTTCTAATTGGCAATCTCGGCCAAGAGATTCCTGCCCTGTTCCACCGATGTTAGCATGAAGTTGAGTACCCACTGCTTTGTGGTATGTAGCCTGTTGTTCTTGTGCTCGTAACTTGGCCTTCAGCTCCTTAGTAGTTGTTGTTTGCAGAGTGATGGTCTCTGCCTCCTTCATTTCTAACCCATTATGGACCTGTTTTAACTCTTCTCCCATGATTTGTTCTCCGCGTACGATATGGTTGGCTTAGGGCTGAAATTGGTCTGCTTGAACCAGCGCTTGACTGGACAGTTCATTTTAGGCCAGATAAGTATTGTCGACCGATTCACGCCAGGTTCAATCAAAAATTGCCCATTGCTAGTCAAATAAGTTCTGCCAATTATTCCAAACCCAGATTTCTGGCATCAGGAGGTATAAGGGCACTTGAACGGGTGCCAGGGGCTGACTTTCTCACGCCACTAAGCTCTGAGAGGTGGTGGAGAGTCAAAGGGGATCTGGAACCTCCAGGTGCATGGTCACTTCCCACAAGGGATACTTCTTCGATATCAGACATAGTCTTGTCCGTATCCACATTCAGTTGCCGAGAGGATATTGTTTAGGAGGAGAGTGGATGTCGCCTGAATGCCCATACAGAGAGTGTGAATGATATGTTTGGGGAGATGGAACTGAACATTCCACTTTCTTCGGTGTCATGGTCAATGAGTGGGTGCAACTGGAAAGATAGCTCGTATCGTTGTTCATAGATTTCAGAGATATCGTGTAGGGTTGGGAGGAGTTTAGGGTGGGTGAACCAGGATGGTTCGTAAGGGTTTGGTAGGAATTCAATCTACGGAAGGGAGTTGTAAAGGATAGTTTCAATTGAGGGCATGAGGTTTTTTGGACTAGGTTCAAGAATAGACTTGTCAAGGAGTGTGGAATCAGCTATGAGCTTGTGTGATTCCTCTGGTATGACTTTGAGATATCCGACAGTCACATATTGTGCCTTGGTAACAAGGAGAAATATCAATATATTGGTAAGGGTAGTCAATACAGAGGGCAAACGAATTGAACTAGGCCTGTAATCTTACTTTATAAATAGAGATTGTGTAAGAAGGCTCGTAGGCAAAAGATTCTGAGTAAAACTTATAATATTAATAAGATCTCTTCTCTATTGCTTGATGATGGCTAAAGCTCATGAGCCACTTCGATATTTATAATCCGCATGAGTGTGTTCGCGGACTACTTCTAACTCCTATATTTTATTATTCTTCCAACCATGTTTCTCCATCAATCTTAAGTGCAAGAACCATTTGACCTGGAGAATATTGTTACCCCCCGTAGCTTATCGACCTGTCAGAGCTCCTTTATATCCTGATGGTGTGAACAATTTCACAGTTGGAGATGTCCTTCCTTATTCTGGCGCTTAAACTTACATACCCCATCGTGGATATTTACCAATAGTTTCTTTGAAGACAAAGTGGCCAAGTTGGCTGGTGACCTAATAGAATACTATCGGCTATCCCGGTGTCTTGCAGATTGCTTTCAAGATGACTTAAGACTTATGATAGGTCCAATAGCATATCATATTGGTATGCCTCTCCTTTTCAACCTCTTCTGATAGGCCCTTAGACCAAGATAGGCATGTAATCAGGATCTGAGTGGGTTCTCATGTTTCTCCTAGAGCCCACACATCATATTCTCATTTTTTGTGTGTAGCATGCCGTTACTTTCAGTCTATTCCTGCGAAGGCTGTACGGAGAGGGCCATAGCTCAGCAGACACGGATCTCATCCATTTGATTCTACTTACATTGTGTCATCCGAGTCTCCCTGATCATATACTCTGGGGACAGCATCCGGCCGGACCGACAGTGACGACATATATGGTGTTACAAGAGGGGTGTCAATTTTCGGCTTTTCGGTGAGGGGACACTTTTCACCATAGGTGCTGCAGGTTACGTGCAGGCCCCACAAGGGGGCAGCAGGGGTTTGAGTAGTATCTGACCCCAATTTTTGTATGAATTCAGGGCTGGATTCCATTACCTTGTACCCTGGTGCCTAACGTCCTGGGCTGACTGGTTTAACATGCTATATATGCATGAGTCGAAACTAAACTACCATTATTGTCATAGGCCAACCAATCAGCGATCAGACTGACTCTGACTATGAATCTGACTCAGACCAGGGCTCCTACATGGCAATTGGACTATCTATTTGACCGATGCCGATATAGAGCACCTTTCTCACCAGGAGGAAATTTTCCAGCCGATGTCAAAGGGGAGTCCATTGAGTCAGCAAACCATCCCAGGTGCTGGAGGCATAGTCGGTAATATTATGGGATATGCAAAGCTTAGTCAAGCCATAATAGATGACCGATGGAGCCCATTTTTGTCCGTAAGTGACTTCAATTTGGCTATGTGATTTGTCCAAAGCAAGGTAGCTACGTCACATATCAAGGATGACTTTTAAATGGTCTAGAATGGAAAGGATGCCCGGTCATTTCAATCCGTGTTCTCATTATGAAAACAATTAGACGTACCTGACTCATTTAGTCACTATCGAGCTTGGACAGAGGTGACTATGGAGGATGGAAAACATGCTACCACTTTCTATTACCGTAATATCGTAGACTGCGACCTCTACTTAATCTGCCTGGTCGCATATAGACCTGATATGGTCTACGCACGTATTCAGAAATACGATTCAGGTGTGCCTCTATTATATTCTGACATGCATACAGTGGACTGGTGGTGGGAAACTCAGGTACATTATAGGTCTATGAAAGTTCTAATTGGTTAGTGTTCAATGCTTATAGTCTATTTCGTTCACATGTAGAAAACTCTGCCAGCTGGATAAATATTAGTTCAGATTATCGGCTTCATGGCCAGACCCACCTCAGCATTTTCTCGGGTCATAAGAAAGCCTGGCCAGTATATATCACGATCAGCAATATCCTCTCGCGGACTAGAAATAACCAAACCAAGATGCCGATCCTGATTCTTGTATTGCTACCTATGCCGCCAAAGTTTACATGTAAATCAGCCCGCATTGAAGATTCCCTGCTACAGGTGAACCCGGATGGTCTGAGGGCTTCCATTGAACTAATCTTTGCACCCTTACAGAAGGTTGTCCAAGAGGTGACAATATAGGACTGTTCAGATGGCAAAACAAGCAGCTGTTTTCCGCATTTGTCAGCCTGGATATCAGATCATGCTCAGCACGCAACCTTGAACTGATTAAGTAACAGGTTATGACTGAAGTATGAGGTTTTGAGCCAGGAGCTTGGCAGGGACCCTTGGCGTACATATCAGATCTGCGACTACACATTATAAATAATAGTATTAGGGAAAGACGAGATAGGAAGGGCCAACGTCTCAGAAGCCTTTCACAGGATTGGGGTAAATATAGGCCGCAATATTTTCTCTTGACTCCATCATGTTGACTGTGCAGACCTGAAAGAGCCAGATCTCTTGCATAACATTTACCTTGGTCTATTTAGGCATCTGATGGAATGGGTAGAAGGGTTCCTGAAAAAGCATAAATGGTAGCAGGAATTCGACGATGCCTGTAAGACACTACCCCTGTATCCCGGATTTAGCATTCTAAATGAAGCCTATTCTGAAGTCACACAAGGGCAGCAAAAGAAGATGCACAACCTCAGCCAATGTATTTCTGCTGTCTTGGCAGCTGCACTTCACAATCCTGACAGTTCGTATCTACTCTCATTCAGACACGCCTTACAATGTGTAAGCGAGCTGAGCAATTTTAGTCTTAAGGCCAAGTATCGCTGTCATACACCCGAGATGCTCTCTTACATGCAAAAGTATCTGCGGGCATTTTACCGTACATAAGATATATGTCTCAAGTTCCAGACCTCGTAGACTACCCGGGCCTGAGCAAACCAACAGGATCAAGAGCTGAAGAAACAGATGCAAGATCAGCGGGCCAAGGAAGCCAGCAGCATTTCCGCTGCCAAAAAGTATCGACTTTTGATCGAAGAAAGGTCTTAAAGGATAGATTAGAGGGTGTATTTAATGCAGCAGGTCAACCTCTTCAACTTCATCAAGATGTACTACCTGACTCACTTTGAGTCGCATGTCTGGTGTTGGGTTTCCATTTTGATGTAATCTACTAATATCTGCACCTGGCACATAATGAACAAATCAAAGAAGGCTACCAGAGGTCAAACATAATTGAAGCAGTAGACAGGCAGATCTGGTCGCAATATGGGTACAAGCATACCCAGGGAGTGAGATTGCTGACACTATTAGCACATGGGAAGGCTGGCGACAAGATTAGGTAAGAAATGTCACGACAGAGCTGTTGGCTTCCTCATGCCGCAGCATAGCTTTGCGAGTTGAGAGAGGCTGTAGAAAGGACACCAACATACTTGTTGAGCTTTGCAGGGTCCTCGGAATAAGTTATTCTACGATGATAGAAGATATGGTGTGCTATATCAAGCAGACTGTTGCTGATCAATGGCAGCTATCTATTCAGTCTGCAGAACTAGCATTACTTCGACCTGACAACTTTCTCCACTTGAGATTCCAGTCGCGGACTTTCAAGAATATGATATATTTCAGATTTATCGGGTTTGCTGTACTTGGGCTAAGGCCTTCCAGCATGCTAGCCCCCCCAGAATGAAATGGCATGAATCCAGGTTGGCACAGAAGACAATTGTGGGGATCTACATGGGTGGTCGCGGGTGCAATTATTAGGACTTTTTAACATGAGAAACATTCAGAGAGAAACCGGAGGTATCAGTCTGTTTAGTCCAATTGCTTGATCTGATAAATGGTACTAGATTTCACATCACAGGCGGATATATACAAGTGTGCGAGTAGTCTGCTGGCTGAGATATGCAAATAGTCAATATAAGGACAGTCATTGGGCAAGGTCAGGTGGTTAGTGTCGGGGAAAGACAAAGAATAGTAAATTCTTGAATTGATCTTTGCATATTTAACGAAATGTATTGAACAATTCTACGTAC
Organism: Tuber calosporum; assembly: GCA_003316355.1. Taxonomy (NCBI): domain Eukaryota; kingdom Fungi; phylum Ascomycota; class Pezizomycetes; order Pezizales; family Tuberaceae; genus Tuber; species Tuber calosporum. Next base: position 24,232 of record QFET01004865.1, on the reverse strand, counting down.
ACATTTTATACAAAAATAAAAGATAAAATAAATACACTAAGGGGTCTAGCAGTGGTTGGGTAAATCGAAATCATTCTGTCTCTAAACAATCCAATGGTGGGCTAAAACCTAAAAGATTTATAGAATCCGTGTGTATCTTGGATTTATTTAGTAGCATCCTGTACTGCAAGATCATGGATCTATTCCCTTGGAATACTTGTGGGGAGGATCTGCGAATCGCCTAGCAACTATATGCCGACCTCCAGCATCCACTTCAGCTAAATTTGTTCCTTTTGGTAGCCTTTTACGAAAGCAGAGAGAATTGAGGAAGGCTGTGCAAAGGACAACTGTAGCTGATAACCTGGTGGGGGTCGGCAAGAGGGCGCCAGGCAATGATTGGATCACACACGATTGCCTCTTGTCAACGTTCAAAAATCTCGAAAATAATGGATACCTAGAGACGAATTTGTTTCGCGTAGGTGAAGAATGTGAGGGGATTTGTCTCTGGAGGAGGTTGATCTGCTCTCTAGCACGCCGCAGAGAAAAGAGATGCGAAAAGCTAGAGTAGGGAGTGTTAGGATGAAATATGTTCATGTCAGAGGGACTGGGATGGCAAGGATGGAACAATAAGGGTGAATTGCATAAGACATGTAGGAATCAAAAGGGCCGCTCACTGAAGTGGGGGACACATAAAACGAAGAAAGATGAAAGATTCCGTATAGAGGCTGAGGCTACCTGTCCGGAGGCAATAATCTTGCCTCCAAGGTAGTATTTGTTTTTGCTGATGTAACATAAGAAGAGACACCTTTGACGTAGATTAGAGAACTCAAACACAAGGCAGAAATGTAGGCAAATCCCGCTTGGACATCCTGGAAAAGAGTCGATGTCTTGAGTCCTGTCTGTAGAAGGGTGTGGATGTTAAGGGTAGTTGATTCTAAGGGCAAGCGAATCGAACTAGGCTTAAAACTTTCTTCATAAACAGAGATTGTCTAAGAAGGCTCGTAGGTAAAGATTTTTGAGTAATAACATATGATATTGATAAGATCTCTTCTCCGTTGCTTGATGATGGCTAAAGCTCGTGAGGCACTTCGATATTTATATCCAGCGTCTGTGTGTTCGCGGACTACAACAGGTTTACCTATAAACAGGTATTTTCTTCCAAACCTTCGTCTCTTAATCCAAGAGCGAACCCGCTTTGACCCTGAAACTTTCTCTTCCCCCCCACAGCTAATGGTATGATCAGAGCTCCCAACTTCTCTGAGGGTGTGGACCCCCTTAGTCTGTGTTGTCAACCTTCTTTCGTCTGTCAAGATATGGCCGCCCTGTTTGGAACGTACCAATAACTTCTTAGAACTCCAAAGGGCCAGCTTGGTTGTTGGTCAAGTCTGCTTCGTGCCGTCTTATCCCGCTTTGCAGCTGGCTTTCAGGATAACTTGTGTTCACGATCGGGCCAACACCTTCTCGTCTTCACTGCCACTCCTTATCAACTTGTTCCGATAGGTTCATTGAGCTTATAGGCATCACGGGGGCGTCAGCGTACCCCCGGTGTGGATCGGAGTAGCATACATTAATCGCGCATTCATACCCATCTAGGACTACCCAGGCTCTCTTGACTTCATCTGGGTGTAACTCCATGGGTTCTTGACAGAATTGCTTCGTTCCACTTCCCAGACGTTGCCAGAGAGGCCCTCTCATATACCATGCGGACAGCATCCGGTCGGAAAGACGGCGACGACGTATACGGGGTTCCGAGATGTGTTCCAATTTCTCGTTTCTCTTGGTAAACGAGCAACTACACTAGGTGCCAGTGTCGACTCCCTGAGCGAACGCCGGGGCCACAGGGGGGTAATTGCCTGTGGAGGTTCAGATTCATGCAGTTCCTTCTGAAAAGTCATGTAATCCTCTTGGGAGTCGTTTGTGCCTAACACGAGCTCCCTCCTCTGTGCGGTTTCTCCCGAATCGCTTTTTCAAAGGTTACCCTCTCTTTAGGGATCCCTAAAATAACAATAAAGAAAAATTAAATAAACAATTTTTTACCCATAAAACCCCAACTTTTAACAATTTCCGAAATATATCAGTCCCTTCTTGAACTCGACTTGGTAGGGTGAAAAACCTAACGTGTTTACTTGACCATGCTAGGAAAACCTTTTCCTTGTCATTCAACATCTGCCCTCTTTGGCATATCCGGATTCTCCCTATGAAACGCCTCCACCAATTCCTGCGCATATTCTAAGTGGTCTGGTGGTTCTCAAGTATTTTCATCTTCGGAACAGCCAGTCCACTTCACCAAGTACCTTAGCTCACGCATCGGTTGGTTCCGACCTCCCACGCGCCGGGTATAAGAGATTATTTCACACTTCACGATTCTTTCGATTTCTTATTCAAAATCTGAATCGATTTCTTCTGGCTCGTGGGGAAGTTGTTCCCTTGCTGGTGGATTGGATGTTCAATAGGGTTCCAATAATGATACATGAAATATCGGATGGATTTTCCATCTTGTTGATATTTCTAGTTTGTACGCACATTCACCTCTTTTTTCCAATACCTTAAACAGGCCATACAGTATTGGGCTAAGCTTCTTTGAGGGTCGTTTGGTACGAATGTTCTTTGCATTCAACATGACCAGGTCTCCGACCTTGATGTCAGGTTGCTGCTTAGCCTTGCGGTCATAATATTTGCTCATATTTTCCCGCGTTTGTTCCAACGCTTCCTGGCCTGTTGGTGTATTGTTTGCATCCAGTGTGCATATAGCTGGGCGCCTGGATTTTGGGATTCACGTTCCTTCATCTATTCTGTTTGTGGGTAGAATCCATAGTTTGCGTAGAAGGGTGACATGCCATGTGCATTCGTTACCGAATTGTTGTAGGCATGCTCGGCTAGTGGTAATAGCTGGTACCAGTCCGTTTGGTCGTAATTGACAAAGTTTCTGAGGTATCCATCCAGCACTTGGTTGGTCCACTCTGTTTGTCCATCAGTTTGCGGGTGGTACGCAGTTGACATCTTGCATTTTATCCCCAAGGTTTTGCATAGGGATTCCCAGAATTCCCCTGAAAACTTTGCATCCATGTCGGATATAATTTCCGCTGGAAGTCCATGTAGCTTCCAGACTTCCCTCAAGAATACGTTTGCAACTTCCTTGGCAGTTGCATTACCTTCCAGACCTAAGAAGTGAGCCATCTTTGTAAACCTATCCACTACTACCAAAATTTGTGTTCTTCCTTGTGATTCTGGTAGTTGTGTTATGAAGTGGGTTGATATAGATGACCAGGCTGCGAATGGAACTTCTAGAGGTTGGAGCAGACCGAACCGCGCATGTCGTGGAGATTTATTATGTTGACATTCGTCACATGACTGTACGTAGTCATTAATCCATGCTGTCAGCCCTTTCCAATGAAAGTCTCTGGGAACAATTTCTAGAGTCTTCTCCTGTCCAAAGTGTGCAGCTATTTTAGAGTCGTGGCAAGCATTGGATATAGTTGTCTACAGCTGTTCGTTGTCAGGAATATATAAGCTATTCTTATAGTATATCAGTCCTTCTGTTACTGCCCAGTGACTTGGTAATGGTTTGCCCGCATCGGTTAACGTTTCCAATGCTCGCTTGCGTTCCTGCTAGTCATCTTCGTTCTGGCCTGCCTCTTTAATGGTTTTTAATAATGTCTGGTCATATTTCCTAATATCAACTTTTGACAATATAGCGTTAGACATTAGTGGTATCCCTTTGCCTTTTCTTGCTTAATGGTCTGTTTCATCAAGAAACTCATTGTCGGCCTGGTCCGCTTGCAAGTATGCAACCACTACCTGGGTCTTTGTTGCCGCTGATCGTCTGGGTTATACATCCGTGCTTGCAAATCCCCCTTTGCCCCTTGCAGTATCTGCTAGTCTATCCACTTACATCGCTTCCGCCATGTGTATGTTCTCAATGATCATTTGTGCCATTCGGTCCCCTTTGCGAACCTGGCAATCTTGGTTTCCATGGTTCATTATGATAACCTTGACTTCTCCGGTGTAATCAGCGTCGATTACTCCTCCGCCAATGCTGATCCCAAATTTGGCGGCCATTCCACTGCGTGGTGCCAACTGAGCGTATGTTCCTTTTGGTAATCCAATGGAAATTCCCGTTTCCACCAACCTTTGCCCTTTGGCCGGAATTATAAAGTGCTCTAGTGCGTACAGGTCGTGTCCGGCTGCTAGTCTGGACCCTTTTGTAGGCATTCGTGCATTTGGAGACAGCAATTTTATTCGCAAGAAATCAGTCGACTCTGTGCCAATAATTCTTTCTTCACGTTCTGGCTGATTTTAATGCACCAGTGTGATTTGGAAGTGAGAAGGCTAGAGTATTGAGTGTTCACCATGCACAGCTCCCTCCTCGGGACGGTACTCCGGCCGTCAGCTTAGTGCATCTGGCTTTCCGCCTCGCTTTCACGGTCGGTAGACCATCTTGAAATTGTAGTTAGCTAGTTGCTGAGCCCATCATATTTGCCGTTGGTTCCATACCTTAGTTGTAAGGAAGTTCTGTAGATTCTGGTGATCAGTGTACACAGTCACTGGTTTTTCAGTACCGACCAGGTACTGTTTCCATTCCTTAAATGCTTCCAGAATCGCCAATAGTTCCTTATCATGGATCTCATAATTTCGCTCTGCTGGGCTCAGCTTCCGTGAGTGGAAAGCCACCGGATGTAGCTTTTTGTCTTTACACTGTGAGAGGACACATCCTAGCAAAATCGCTAGCATCTGTATCCACAATTGTTTCTCTGTCCGGGTAGAAATGACCGAGTATAGGGGCAGAGAAGAATCTATTCTTAAGTTCTTCAAATGCCGCATCTTGTTCTGGCCCCTAGCTGAATTTTCTGGGGTCGCCCTTCCACATTTCGGTTATTGGTTTGCAGATTTTTGAGAAATCTTTAATGAAACGTCGGTAAAAATTGGCGAAGATAATGAATATTTGCACCTCCTTGACCGACCTTGGTGCCTTCCAATTTTTTATACTTTCGACCTTTCTTTCACTCATGGTGACTCCATCAATTGCCACAATATACCCCAAGAATTCCACTGTATCGATATGAAAAACTGACTTGGTGGTCGATACCGCTAGATCATATTCCTCCAAGCGAGAGAGTACTTTTTTGACCTAGTCAACGTGTTCTTTCTCTGTCTTCGAGTAAATAAGGATGTCGTCTAGGTAGACCACCACTCCATGATCTAAATATTCACGAAGAATTTTGTTCATCATGGCCTAGAATGTGGCTTGCGCGTTTATCAGTCCGAACGGCATTACATTATATTCAAAGTGGCAGTATCGGGTCCCGAAAGCTGTTTTCCACTCATCTCCTTCCTTTATTCTTATGAGGTGATAGCCATCTTTTTTGTCGAGCTTTGAATATTTGAGCCCCTGCCACGCGGCCGCGAAGCTCGCTCATTAGGGGTAGCGGATATTTGTTGGCTACCGTTAGCTTATTCAACTGCCGGTAGTCCACACATAGCCTTATTGAACCATCAGGTTCAGGGACAAATAACCTTGGAGCCTCAGCAGGAGACTTGCTTTCCACGATTTTCCCTTGATCCTCCATTTTATGCAGGTATTGGCTAAGCAAATCCAGCTTATGGGCTGACATAGGATATATCGGGCCCCATGGTGGTACCGCACCCAGTATCAAGTCAATGGCGTGGTCAAACGCTCTTCCGCCGGCTAGTTTTTCTACCATTTTTTGCTGCAAAAACCTTCTTGAATTCATGGTATTCCTGAGGTATTTGCAGAATTTCTTTTGACTCAAGAGTGGGTGCTATTTTGATCCTTCCAATATATCGTAGGTAAGGGTCGTATGCCACAGTTTCGTCCCATTCAAATGTCAAGTCTATGCCTTTATCATTAACATGACTTTGGCATTTCTCGTCTTTAAATATCCATTTTTGCGCGTCCTCAATGTGCGTTATGGGATGTTCTGTATGCCACTATCCAAATGGGATGATTAGGTCATATTTGCCAGCATTGGCAATTTCACAAGAAATATGAGATCGGTGTGCATTGCTTCCGATCTCTAAGAGAATAGCATGTGTGTAGTGTTTTCCCCCATTTGCTGCTGTGGTTCCTTCAAAGGTGTAAATGTCTAGGCTATTTGTGCGGGTGTGGTATGGTAAGCGATGTTTATTAACGAGTTCTTGGTTAATTAGGAATATATTAGACCCTGAGTCTAATAAAACACGGATCGGGATCCGGTCTTCATTTGCTTCGATGGTTGCCCTGCCTTCTGGGCATGAATAATAAGGCGGGGCAGGTGCAGCGGTTTTATTTATTTATTTAGGGCCGCTAGGGGCCGGTGCAGGTCGTTTGTATGAAATTTTCGTTGTTCTGGTAACTTAGGGTGTTTGTAACCATGCCTGCACGGTTTCGGCTATTTAAGCATCCTCAGACAAACTATTATCTCTGTCTTTGGTGTACTGGGCAGCCCACTACTAGCGGTCTTTACCCCTTGCTGAAGGGTTCCCATACACCTGCCATTTGCCCTTCTCAGCCCATGCTTTTGTCTCCACTGGAGCCGTACTCGTATCGTTTTGACTATATCACCGTATTTGGGCTCCGGGGTTGCTTTACCCATCGACTCGTTTACCCCATGAGTCTATCGTGCCAATCCTGTCCATAAAGCCGGAGTCCAGGTTTGGGACGGATTTACCCCGCTCTATTTAGCGTGTGAACTAGGTTGCCGTAGTTACTCATTCACTTCCACTTCGTTTTTCTTGATGTCCGGGATCCTGTTCTGTTTCTCCAACTATTCCGTTGTCCAGCCGACCTGTAATATATTTTTGTTCCTAGAAGGCTTCTCACGATCCAGGCTAGACTAATTTCCCCTTGTCATTCTTAAGAAGTTCCTAGTCAGCACTGGTCTGTCCACTCTTCCTTGGATCTCTTGTAAGGATTTAGGGCTTTAAAAGGATGCGAGATTGGTTGACTGTCTTCCGTACTGAGGTCCGATATACATCAAATGTGGCGCTCCGCATTCTTCTTTTTGAGTTTTAGGTTCCCAGAGTTAGTCCCGGACTACCAAGAGCCGCCGTCCAAGTTAATCGCTTCTTGCTCGCCTGCTATTCTTAGGTCTGCGATACTCCCGTAGGTCTTAATTGCTTTTCGTGACTCTCGCTTTGGTTTTGAGTTTCCCACGAAGAAGCGCGGAATACCTGCTAGTAGGACCTTGCAGATGTCGAGCCCCCTTGTTGATTTCGGTTTCGGTAAGAGGTCCATAACCGAGTTTGCAGTCGCCGTCGCTGCCGGTCCCTGAAAACCTTTTCTAGGTTTCATCTATGTCGTCCAGTTCCCAAATCCTGGGCTGGTTGACTTGATTCACCCTAGTCATAGGTTCTGGTTGCCCATTTATTATCTTGGGTTGTCGATATTGGGGTTTGAAATTTCCCCTTTTTTGCCCTATACCCGATACTTGGGCCTGTTTCCTGCAGAACTTCCAAGTGTGGTTAGCGAATGTGCAACGGGTTCATTGATTGGCTTTCTTCCTTTTTTCAATTTTGTCCTTAGGGATTCCTTTATGAGCTTCAACCCAATTTGTATGCTCAACCTTTCCTTCAGCGGGGGCCTTTTTCCCTTTTTCCGCTTGTTTTTTCAATTTGTAGGCTGCCTTTTCAGCTGCCGTATAGGCTTTTGGTTTCTTATTTCCAGCAGTGGTCTTGCTAGATTTTGATTCCACCTCTCGCTTTCTTTTCTGGGAGTCGCTTTTACCCAGGTGGTTTTTACTGAATAGCCCTTGTTGTTCTTAGAACGATTCTTCCGCTTTGGTAACCCTGCGGACTGCCTTGATCCATTCACTATCCAAGTCATGATTATCATGTGATAGCGTACACATGGCCTCAATAGGAAGTTGACGCTGAATTATGGTTCTCCAAGCGATACCAGATACTTCCGCCTCAATGTTGTGGTTTTCCATGGTGAGGAGATACTTCTCTATATCCCCTGTATACCACATCTTCTCCATCTCGGCTAAGGCTTTTTGTGCCTTATGCAAAACTGAGAATCGTTGTGTAACTTCGTCTCGGAAAGTGATCCAGAAATCATAACCCTCATCTTTTGGGAATCCGAGGTCCCCAGTCATTTTCTTTCGATAGGTTATCGTGAAAGGGGCTACCTCGGTTCCTTCGATTCTTCCTAAGGCATACTTGATGCGTTCTTCATCGTTTTCCCATTGCCATGGGTTCCTCCCAAAGTAGTCCACGCAATTTAATAACTATACTCGCAAATCCTGAGTCGGATTATTCTCAAACTTGAATGGTGGATCCGCTTGCCGGCGGTTGGTCCTTGACAAGGCTTGCCCTAGTCGGTCGACCCATGCGTTGGCTTCGGATTCAAACTTACGGCCAGGCAAGGGTCTTCGTGATGACTTACCACCCCGTCGTGAAGGAAAGCTTTCGTTTTCCGACCCAGGGTCATCATCTACTGGGTTGGGTGCATTTGCTGGGGGCGGTGGTGGTTCTTTTCCGCTATTTCCATTTCCATCCCCGCAATCTACGGCCTTTCCCTTGTCTCTTCGGGGAATGAACCGGATCTCTTCTCCGCCGTCCGCCGTGGTTCGATGTCCTAATCCCGGATTTTCCACCGGCTGTGGTGCCACTGTTTCCCATACGCTTGGTGGGTTCCTCGCAACTTGTAGTTGCACCATGGTGTCATTCATCCGAGTCAAATTCAATTTACTTGTTCGGATGCAGCATTCTGCCTGATCACATAGGCCTCTTTTTCTGACCGCTCCCTTTCCAGGCGTTGGTGTAGTTCTCATAACTCCTCTCTGGTCCACTCATGTTCTTTTTCTGCGGCCACTTGTCTATGGAGGAGTTCTGCCTTTTGCCTAGCCAAAGCCTGTTCTAGCTGGCGTTCTCGATCCAGCGACTCTTGTCCTGTTGACCCCATGTTAGCATGAAGTTGGGTACTTACCGCTTCATGGTGTGCAGCCCGTTCTTCCTGCGCCTGCAACTTTGCCTCCAATCGTTTGGTCGTTGCATCTTGCAGTGCGGCGGTTTCGGTTGCTAACATTGCAAGTCCCGAATTGACCTGTTTCAACTCTTCGCCAATGATCTATTCCCCACGGGTTATCCGTTGGGCATGGTGCTGGAGTTGGGTTGCTTGATCCTGAGCTTGACCAGATGGTTCCCGGTAGGCCAGATGTTGCATATCAACCGATGACTGAAGGGTACGGTCGAAGTAGCTCTTTGCCTGGCCTATACGTTCTGCTAATCTTTCCATAGCTGGATTTCTGGCGTTGGGACGAAGGGCAGTGCTTGAACGAGTTCCAGGGGCCGATTATCTGACTCCACATGGCTGTGACAGGTGGTGGAGTGCCAAAGGTGACATGGAGCGTCCAGGTGCATGATCGCTTCCAACTAGAGTGACTTCCTCAATTTCCGGCATGGCTTTGTCCGTGTCGACAGTCAATTGTAGGGCCATCTCGTTATTATTGGGACTTTGGATGTTTTTCTAGTCTCCAAAGAGATGGGGTGAAGGAGGGGGAGGTAAAGCTGAAAGAACTGGAGGTTCCTTCTTCTTCAGTATCGTAGGCTTGGAACTGTTTCTAAAGGAAGGTGGGACCGTAGAAGTGTTCGTAGATTTCTTGGAAATCTGATTTGGTAGGGATGAGTAAAGGGTCAGTGAACCATGAGGGTTCCTGAGGTATATAAAATTGAATCTCTGAGAAGGACATTTCCAGTATTTCTTCGAATGAGGAGATGTATTTTGAGAGGCGAGGTTCGAGCAGACGCTCGTTCGACGAGGGTGGAATCAGCTATGAGCTTGTGTGATTCCTGAGGTATGACTTGGAGATGTCCAAATGTCATGTAGTGAGCCTTGGTAACAAGGAGAAATATCAATATACTGTTAAGGGTAGTTGATTCTAAGTGCAAGCGAATCGAACTAGGCTTAAATCTTTCTTCGTAAACGGAGATTGTCTAAGAAGGCTCGTAGGTAAGGATTTTTGATTAATAACGTATGATATTGATAAGATCTCTTCTCCGTTGCTTGATGATGGCTAAAGCTCGGGAGGCACTACAATATTTATATCCCGCGTCTGGGTGTTCGCGGACTACTACAGGTTTACCTATAAACAGGTATTTTCTTCCAAACCTTCGTCTCTTAATCCAATAGCGAACCCGCTTTGACCCAGACACTTTCTCTTCCCCCATACAGCTAATGGTATGATCAGAGCTCCCGACTTCTCTGAGGGTTTGGACCCCCTTAGTCTGAGTTATCAACCTTCTTTCGGCTGTCAAGATATGGCCGCCCGGTTTGAAATGTACCAATAACTTCTTCGAACTCCCAGGGGCCAGCTTGGTTGTTGGCCAAATAAGCTTCGTGCCGTCTTATCCGGCTCTGCAGCTGGCTTTCAGGATTACTAGTGTTCACGATCGGGCCAACACCTTCTCGTCTTCACTGCCTCTCCTTATCAACTTGTTCCGATAGGTTCATTGACCTTATAGGCATCACGGGGGCGTCAGCGTACTCGCAGCGTCTATCGGAGTAGCCTACTTTAATCGCGCATTCATACCCATCTAGGACTACCCGGGCTTTCCTGATTTCATCTGGGTGTAACTCAATGAGTTCTTGACGGAATTGCTTCGTTCCACTTCCCAGACGTAGCCAGAGAAGCCCTCACATATACCCTGCGGACAGCATCCGGTCGGTCGGACGGCGACGACGTATACGTGGTTACGAGATGTGTTCCAATTTCTCGTTTTTCTTGGTAAACGAGCAACTGCACAAGGTGCCAGTGTCAACTCCCAGGGCGAAGCCGGGGCCGCAGGGGGGTAATTGCCTGTGGAGGTTCAGATTCATGCAGTTCCTTCTGAAAAGTCATGTAATCCTCTTGGGAGTCGTTTGTGCCTAACAGTGGACCTTATATATAAGTGCTGCACACATGTCAAAGCTCCTGAGTCCAGCAACGGATACACACTCATTGGGTAGATAAGGCCAACTGTCCTGGCCATTAGAGAGGGGCGGGAGGCCCTGACCAACTCTGGTATCTTAGAAACCGTCTCAAGAAGTACAATAATACTGAACGAGGAGGGTAATCTATAATCAGCTTTGCCTAGTTTAGAGGGTACAAGACTGTTGGCCTTCATTAGTGAGGGAGGGTAGAACCCATAGGTAACCAGTAGTCTGAGGACTGACTGAGGAGTGACTGGTTGAGGAGGTAGATCTTTTTCCAAACGCCGCATCCCTTGACTATAGGGGTACTTTTTTTTTACTTTTTTTATTTTTTATTTTTTCTTATATATTTGCTATTAATGTACAGGAACCTGCAGAGAGCGCTAGTTCTAACATAAATGAAAATTTAATTCTAAATGTGCAAAACAAAAGAAATAACTACAGAAGTTCTCCCCTATCAATTCCTGTACCATCAATACACCCAACCATTGTGACAACTCAAGTAAGTAGAGTATGAAATGACACTCAAGGATATCATAACTATCAGGAAGGATAAATTATTAGGAAAGAAAAGCACTCCGCAATCTGATTAGTGCAGGAAGAAGAAGAGGGGCCAATGGCGATTAGTGCTGGGATGGAGGATGGAAGGTTAGTGCTTATGAAACAAATGTAGGAGGCAAGACCCAAGATAAGGTTGACGTCAGCTCAAAGTAGGCAGTCATGGCCAATTGAGGACACCTTGGAAGGTAAAGCTAGCCTTCTCCAGACTTGGAGTATCATTGGAGGATCGCATGCTAAAACGTCTCAGCCCTTGAGTCACTAGAGAGCCAAGTGGGGAGTGGTTAACATCGCTCCAGGAGGGGTTGGGTGCAAGAGAGCTCTTGCTATGGCACATGTAGTGGATTCTGCATGCCTTAAAGTGGTAGAGACCTATGAATGCATGTGGGCACAGTGAAGGCTGTTAAAATTCTTCAATTCATTTCATATGTATATTTCCTGTCGTAATATTGTATATGTCTCTGCTTGGTTATTTCTAGTTTACTCAGGGAAACTACGGAAATTACTACAGCTAGGGTATATCATATTCTCGGTTATATTTCATGATAATGTTTGAGAATTAATGCGTATATTTCTTATGTTATGTGCGGGATTTCTCGGTTATCTTTCCATGTATAGTGACCTTCTACCAGTCATGTATCAGGTGTTATTTTTCTGTTTATTTCGCGCACACCACTTCAGATTACGCATATTTTATTGGGATTTCCTTGGTAGTTTTTCAGGATAAAACATGTTCGCACTTATGTTTCTTATAATGTTTTCCCTATTTTGTTACTGAGTACATGGAGGATACGCACCTGTATAAATAGCCGGTTGCCGCCTACTTTGTTTTAGTTAATTAAGGACAAGAACTACTACCAATCTACCTTCATACAACAATACTCCTCACACAAGCGTGCACATAGTATACTCTTAATACTGTGTTGTATTTTCGTACTCATGCTATAAGATTTTGCCAATACACATAATTATAACAGGTTATGAGCCCGGTACATCCATAGCTTTACGACTTACAGTTACACGATATCCTTTTTCACCACGGAGCGAATTCCTTCCGAAACGAAACTAACAACTTTCACCGAAAAATATTTTGTATAACGTTGAAACATTTCTTCGAATCGAAACACGAAACGAAACATCGGTCGAAACGAAACGTTCTTGGCAAAACATTCTTGGCAAATTGATACAAAAAAGTCTTGGCGCTCCTCACTAAAGTCCGAGTTTTCCTCCCTCACTAAATCCGAGTTCGTACGGAAAGTGCAATTTTCTAGCTGCAACCACTCGCAAGTGCATAGCAAAGTACCAGTACTTAGCAACCAAAGTCACTTAGCCTTTAGCGAGCAAAAATGGCCATGGCAGAAACCACCCTTCCTCCTCCAGAGACTCCTGCACCAAACCCCAGATCTTATGCCAACAACTCCAAACATAGTTGGGCACCCAGTTACAAATTGAGCTCCATCCCAAAGCTCACAGGCCCTGATAACTACCGGACCTGGCGAGATATCTCGGAATATGTCCTCACTTTATATAATTGCTGGGACATAGTAACGGAAAAGGAAACCCTGCTGCAAGAAGAAAAGGACGAAGATGGAAATAATAACTCTGTGAGACTAGATGAATTTCGCGATTGATACCAATGCGCCTTGGCCTACTACTTGAAACGATTGACACCCAATGGCTTATTTTGTTGGCCACCCACAAAACACCCCCAGCCATCCGTAAAGCGTTCCAAGATAAATTTGCTAGAGAAAACACCACCTCCTTCTTCGTACAACTCAACGCTGTCCTCGATACCAAGTACGATACCTCTGCACCTATTGCATACCATATCAACAAGTACGATACCCTCTGGAATCGAATGCAACACCGTTGCTCCTCTTCCTCTGCCGATGACCTATATGCTCTACCATTTGTCTTCAAATAGGTATTCGAGTCACCCAAAGCCAAAGTAGCAGTTCTTCTCCGCTCCCTTCCCAAGTCGATGAGTAACATTGTCGACAACCTCCAAACCAAGGAGGACCTTACCTACGACCATGTTTACAACAAGTTGTTGGTCATGAGACCCTCGGTTAGCCCTGAGGACGACAAAGCGTATAAAAGCTCTGATGTCAAAGGAAAAGGAAGGGAACCTCCCCGGATACCTGCGGCCACATCCAAGGAATGTACCTACTGCAAAAAGCATTACCCCACTGCTCGCGCTGAGGGACATACCTGGAATGAGTGTAATAAACTCAAAAGCAACAACCAAAAGAAGTAGGAAAAGAAAGCTGTTAGTTCAGCAAAGATCGGCAAAGAAGAAATATCTGAACCGGTCAGTACATCCACATCCCTCCTCTCTACGCAAAAGACACCTCACCCACACGACTGGGTAATCGATACAGGCGCAAGTTCAGACATGACAAGCAACCTAGACCTTCTTATAAACTTCGAACAAAGTACAGGGACTGTTAAGTTAGGCAATGATTCGGTAATAGAATCATGTGGCCGAGGAACCGTCAAGCTCATGGCCAAAACATTAAACGGTCATGTAGCCCCTATATTCCTCAAACATGTTCTCAGGGTTCCGAAGCTAGGTCAAAGTAACTTGTTGTCATGGCGCGCTATTGTTTCTTTGGAGAATGGTTTTTCTTTGCGTAGTAAAGGGGCGGATATGTTTGTATACAGGGAGAATAAAAGAGAGGTGATATGGGGAAAGCTTGACGGTCAAGATTATGTTGTACAAGAAGAGAAAGTAGTGGCAAACAAGATGACTTACCAACAGTGGCACGAAGCCTTTGGACATCCTTCACCATCCTACCTCAGAAGTGCCAACTACTCAGACAATCCAACTATTCCCGAAGTTCCGAAAGACTGGCAGTGTGAAACCTGCATTACGTCCAAATCAACTAAATGCAAACCCGAATCTACAGCCAAAAGATGTGAAAATCCCTATGATTTAATCCACTCTGATCTTAGTGGAAAATTCACAACCCCTTCCTTCAGAAACTCCTGGTACTATGTCACCTTTATTGATGATTGTACACGGTACACTTGGATTTATCCTATTAAAGCCAAAACCGATACCGTTAAAGTGTTCAACCAATTCATCAAAGAAAGACACACCCAGGACAACGGTACTATTAAACGATTCAGAACCGATAATGGCGGAGAATATGTCAACAAAGATATGACAACCATGTTTGAAAAACTGGGTATCATACATGACAAAATACCTCCCTACTCTCATGAATCTAATGGCGTTGCCGAACGGTAGTATAGGACCATAATCACATCTACACGCTCTATGTTATCAGGTCTTACACCGCGTTTATTGGCAGAAGCAGTTACAACAGCTGTATACCTCCGGAACATCCTCCCTAAGCGATCCATAGGAAAACTAACGCCCTATGAATCACTCTACAACAAGAAACCGTTAGTAAACAACCTACGCCCCTACCGGACTAAATACTTTGTCCATATACCTGAGGAGACTAGAAAACAAGGAACAAAGTTACAGCCACAGGCCATAGAAGGATACCTTGTTGGATATACTTCCTCCAGCAAAATATACCGTATAAACATACCATCATTGCACAAAATCTCAGAAACGCGTCAGCTCCACTGGACAACCAAGACTATACTACCTCTTGATCCCAAGGAACCTGCACCCTCATCAGAGACCTTTGCAACAGTCTACCCACCTTCCTACCAAAGAGTACCGGCACCCGATAAAACTCTGCTACAGGAAGCAGTTGAAAAACCAACCATTGAAGTACATCCACCTCCACCGCCTGAACATCCTGAAGATTATGACCGTCCCCAAACTCCTGAAGAAACAACGGAACCTCCTGTACAAGATATACAACCGGAAAATTCTCCAGAGATACGGACCAGATCTGGCAGAACCGTTCGCCCACCACAATACTTTGGCAGGAATGTCACTGTACCATCTGACGAGGATCCCAAGACCTATACCCAAGCAGTGAACAGCTCGCTTAAGGAAGAATGGACCCACGCAATGGACTAGGAAATAAAGGCACTTGAGAAAAGTGGTACTTTTGATGAAGTAGACAAACCTACAGGACGCAAGATTATTGACAGTAAATGGGTCTTTAAGACCAAGCGAAATGCTGATGGTACATTAGAAAGGTACCGTGCAAGGGCTGTTGCCAAAGGATTCTCACAAGTACCGGGTTTTGACTTTGAGGATACTTTCGCTCCGGTCATCCGATATGAATCGCTTCGCTTCCTCCTTGCAATATGTGCTAAAAACAAATGGCGACCACGGCAATTCGATGTCAAATCTACATTCCTTTATGGTGAGTTGAAAGAAGAAGTCTACATACGACCGTTACTTGGGTTCGGTAATGGAGACAAAGTATGGCGACTTAACTGATGTCTCTATGGACTTAAGCAATCTGCGAACGAATGGTACGCTCTCCTCCCTAGATACTTAACATCCAAAGGTTTTGAGACATCCGCCCTTGACCCATGCATGTTTGTTTATGGTAAACATGACATATACCTATCAGTTTACGTTGACAACATCGCTATATACTCGGCCAACACTCCCCAAGCTACTTCTCTTATAGAAGACCTGAAAACGGCATTTGAGAACTCCGACTTAGGGGAAGCTACATTCTTACTTGGCCTACACATCGCCCATACAAGAGACAGGATACATCTTACCCAGCAACGATACATCAAGTCAGGCCTCGAGCGATATGGTATGGATAACTCACGACCAGTCTCTACCCCCTTACCCAAAGGCATTCAACTACGGAAAGGGACAGTGGATGAACAGATACCAGACATGTCAATATACCAATCGATAAAAGGGTCACTTATGTACCTGACTACTGGCACCAGACCCGATCTAGCGTATACAATATCCTTTCTCTCACAATTTTCTTCATGCCCTACTGAAATCCACTTAAAGGCCGCTAAACACGTCCTTCGGTACATTCACGGTACCAAAGACATTGGAATCTTCTACCCTTGTCCAACTACAAACGCTTTGAACACCTATGTGGATGCGGATTTTGCAGCTTGTCTCGATACCCGCCGCTCCTTTTCAGGGTATGTTATTCTTTTTAACAATGCCTGTATATCCTGGCGGTCCAAGAAGCAAGCCTCGGTTGCAACATCTACTACGGAAGCGGAATATGTAGCTATGTCCCAAGCAGCAAGGCAAATCCAATGGTACATCAAAGGTCTCAGTGACATCCGGCTTACAACACCGATCGCTTTACATGCAGACAATACCGGCGCAAATTTTCTGGCAACCAACCATCAACTTAATGAACGAACAAACCATATCGATATCCATTTTCACAAAATACGAGAAGAGATTGATAACGGTTCTTTCACACTCCTGAAGGTTGCGTCATCAGAAAACCTGGCCGACATTTTTACCAAGGTACTTGCGAAACCGGCACATGAACGGATGATGAGATTGTTGCGCTGTAGATAATGAGGGGAAGTGTTGAAATTCTTCAATTCGTTTCATATGTATATATCCTATGGTAATATTGTTTATGTCTTTGCTTGTTTATTTCTAGTTTACTCAGGGAAACTATGGACATTACTATAGCTAGGGTATATCATATTCTTGGTTATATTTCATGATAATGTTTGAGAATTAATGTGTATATTTCTTATGTTATGTGCGGGATTTCTCAGTTATCTTTCCATGTATAGTGACCTTCTACCGGTCATGTATCATGTGTTATTTTTCCGTTTATTTCGCGCACACCACTTCAGATTACGCATATTTTATTGGGATTTCCTTGGTAGTTTTTCAGGGTCAAACATGTTCGCACTTATGTTTCTTATAATGTTTTCTCTATTTTGTTACTGAGTACAAGGAGGATACGCACCTGTATAATTAGCTGGTTGCCGCCTACTTTGTTTTAGTTAATTAAGGACAAGAACTACTACCAATCTACCTTCATACTACAAAACTCCTCACACAAGGGTGCACATAGTATACTCTTAATACTGTGTTGTATTTTCGTACTCATGCTATAAGATTGTGCCAATACACATAATTTTAACAAAGGCTTGTACTGTTAGTAGATGGGGGGAGGGGACACGAGTGTCCAGTCAGCAAGGAGGTCCTTTCTGCAGTTATCCTTGAATAGCTTTAGGAGACAGCACTAGGTTTCGGCAGTGGGGGGGAAGAGACTATCCTGGGAAGGAGGTGAGAATTTATTTGAGAGAGTTTGAGTCCTCCTCTTGTCTCCCTCACTAGGAGATAAGACATCCTGTTGATGGGGAGATGGAAGCGGACAGCAGGAATGGGCCTTGGTTAGTATTAGGCATATGGGTACAAGGTACTGGAATCGAGCACTGAATTCATACGAAAATTGGGCTGAGATACGGCTCATACCCCTCCGGCCCCCTAGTTGGGCCTGCACATCACCAGCGGCGCCTACAACCAAAATGTCCCTTCACTTCAATACCGAAATTTGGAGCCCCTATTGTAATACCATATACGTCGTCACCGTCCGTCCGACCGGATGCTGTACATAGGGTATAGGAAGAGGAAGAATCAGACGACCTAATGCAACTAGAATCAAGTGCATGTGATACGTGTCCACAGAGTTACATCCTATTCTGGAGAGCCTTCACTGGAATGGCCCAATAGTAATGGGATGCTTCACACAAAAATGAGAATATGATTAGTGGGCTCCAGGAACCACATGAGAACCCACACAGACCCTGAAAACATGCCTATCTTGGTCTAAGGACCTTTGGACCAGGGTGATATGGAGAGGCATACCAATACGATACAGTAGTGGACTGATTGTAAGTCTTAAGTCATCCTGAAAGCCATCTGCAAGACAACAGGAAATCCGCCAGTATCCAGATAGGTCACCAGCCAAGTTGGCATCTTGGAATTCCAAGAAACTATTGGTAAATTCCATAATGGACTACCTAAGTTTAAGCGGCAGAATGAGGATCTACATCTTCAGCTGATAAATAGTTCAGACCCTCTGGAATCAAGGAGCTCTGAAGTGTTTATAAGCTGCGGGAGGTAACAATATTCTCAGGTGCAAATGGTTCTTGCTCTTAGAATTAAAGGATGGAAGCGGTTGGGAGCATAGTAAAATATAGATTTTAGTAGTAGTCCGCAAACACTCAGATGCGGGATATAAATATCGAAGTGCATCCCGAGCTTTAGCCATCATCAACCAAAGGAGAAGGGATCTTACAAATATCATAAGTTTTACTCAAAATATTTACCTACAAGCCTTGTTAGACAATCTCCGTTTACAGAGAAAGATTTTGGCCCAGTCTGATTCACTTGTCCTGAGAATCGACTACCCTTAACCGTATATTGATATTTCTCCTTGTTACCATGGCTCTCTACATGACTTTTGGACTTCTCCAAGTCATACCTCAGGAATCACACAAGCTCATAGCTGATTTCACCCTCCTTAACGAGCTTCTGCTTGAACCTCGCCCTTCATTTTCTATCTCCTCTTTCGACGAAATACTAGAAAACACCCTTCCTGAGATTTAATTCTATCAACCTCAGGAACCCTCCTGGTTCACTGATCCCCTACATGTCCCTACAGAATCAGATTTCGAATAAATCTACGAAGACTTTTATGGTCCCACCTTCCGTTGGAAACCACTCCTTGACTACGACACTGAAGAAGAAGGAACCTCCAGTTCCTTCAGTATAATCCATTCCTCATTCACACCCACTGCCTGGGGATTAGGAAAACATCCCAACTCCCATTAAAGAATGTTCTCACGACAAGTGACCATGGATACGGACATGGCAATGTCCGACATTGAAGAGGTTTCATTGGTGGGAAGCGACCATTCACCTGGACGCTCCAGATCACCTATGGCTCTCCACCATCTCTCACGGCCTACTGGAGTGAGGAGGTCAGCCTCAGGTACTCGCTCCAGTACCCCAAGACCTCTAGACGCAAGACACCATACCTTGGAAAAATTAGCTAAGCGCATTGGACAAGCCTTGAGCATGTTCAACCGAAACCTTCGAGAATCAGTAGACTATGCTCATCTTGCTTACTAAAAAATATCTACCCCAGCACAGATTCAGGCGGATCAACTTCAACACCATGCATCACGAATTTCATGCAGTTAACAGATCCTGGGTGAAGAACTAAAACAGGTCCATACCGGGTTAGAAATCCTGGCGGTAGAGACAATCACGTTGGAAACGGCAACCATGAAGAAGCTGCAGGCCAAGTTACAAGCTCAGGAACAATAAGCTACACATCATGAAGTAGTAAGTACTCAACTTCATGCTAACATCAGTGCAATAAGGCAAGAATCTCTAGACCGAGATCGCAATTTGGAAGAAGCCCTAGCCCGTCAAAGAGACAAACTTCTGCAATGGCAGCTTGGGGCCCTGGAAGAACAAGAGCAGAACAGAGGGGAGCTAAGAGAGCTACACCAGGACCTGGAACAAGAGCTTATAGAGAGGGAAGCCTATGTGGTCAGAGAGAATGCCACATCCAAAGAGTTAAACCGAATGTTGACACAGATGAATGAGACTTTGACGCAACTACAAGTTGACAGCAACCCCACTAGTGTGTGGGAAACAGTGGTACCACAGCCAGTGGAAAATCCAGGATTGGAAAAACAGACCACTGCTGACGGAGTGAAAGAATTCTGATTTATTCCATCTCGTAACAAGGGAAAAGAAGTA
This sequence comes from Tuber calosporum, assembly GCA_003316355.1. Lineage (NCBI taxonomy): Eukaryota > Fungi > Ascomycota > Pezizomycetes > Pezizales > Tuberaceae > Tuber > Tuber calosporum. Next base: position 4,115 of record QFET01004865.1, on the reverse strand, counting down.
AAACGTGCAGGACATAACAACAATAGTGGGAAAGGAGCTCTACCACTTCCACCAGCCAATGCACCGAATCCGGGGGGTGATGACCCTGGCTGGGAAGACCAGGTGGACCCTTTAAAAAAGGTGGTGAGGCATCACAAAGACCCTGGACAGGACGAAAGTTCGAATCCGAGGCAGCTGCATGGGTAGACCGACTAGGGCAAGGATTAACCCGTACCAACAGATGGCAGGAGGATCCCCCCTTCAGATTTGAGAATAAGTATACTCAGGATATGCAAGTTTGGTTACTAAATTGCAAGGATTACTTTGAAAGAAACCCATGGCAATGGAAAGACGATGAAGAACCCATCAAGTATGCATTAGGAAGAATGGAAGGAACCTAGGTAGCCCCTTTCGCAATAACATACAGGAAGAAAGTGACTGCAGACTACGGATTGCCAAAACATGAGGGTCATGATGTTTGTATAACTTTCCTGGCCCAAGTGACTGAACGATTCTCAGTACTGCATAAGGCGCAGAAAGCCTTAGCCGAGATGTACAAGGTTAGGTAGACAGGAGCTATAGAGAAGTATCTCCTTACCATAGAAAACTACAACATCGAGGCAGAAGTATCCAGAATCGCTTAAAGAACTATAATAAAGTGACAACTTCCTATTGAAGCCATGCGTACACTATCACATGAAAATCATGACTTGGAATGTGAATGGATCAAGGCAGTTCGCAGGGTTACCAAAACAGAAGAATCGTTCAAGGAAGAACAAGGGCTATTCAGAAAAAACGACCATGGAAAAAGTGACTATTAGAAAAGAAATCAGGAGGAGAAATCCAAATCTAGCAAGATCACTACTGGAAATAAAAAACGAAAAACCTATATGGCACCTGAAAAAGCTGCCTACAAATTGAAAAAACAAGCGGAAAAATGGCAAAAAGCCCCTGCTGAAGGAAAGCTGGAGCAAACAAATTAGGTCGCAGCTCAGGAAGGAATCCCTAAGTACAAAATCGAAGAGCGAAAGAAAGCCAATCAATGCACCCGTTGCACTTTGGTCAACCATACTTGGAAGTTCTGTAGGAAAAAGGACCGGTATCAGTTATATGACAGAAAAGGGAAAATTTCAAATCACAATATGGACGCCCCTTGGCAACAACATCACCAAAAGGGTTAGTGTCGCCAACAACCATGGTAAACCAAGTCAACCAGACCAGAATTTGGGAACTGGATGACCTGGATGAAACCTATAAAAGGGTTTTCAGGTACCAGCAGCGAAGGTGACCAGGTACTCGGTTACAGACCCCTTACCGAAACCGAAATCAACAAGGGGGCTCGAACTCTGCAAGGTCCTATTAGTAGATATTCCGCGCTTCTCCGTGGGAAACTCAAAGCCAAGGGAGAATCACATAAAGCAATCCAGATCTACGGGAGTAATGCAGACATAAGACTTACAGGCAAGCAAGAAGCGTTTAACTTGGACTGCGGCTCGTGGAATTCCGGGACTAATTCCATGAACCTGAAACTCAAAAAGATGAAAGCTGAGTGCAACATTTGGTGTAAATCGGACCTCAGTATGGAAGACGGTCAATTAAACCTGCATCGTTATAAATCCCTATCTCCTTCCACAGATTGAGGAAGAGTGGACAGACCAGTGCTGACAAGGGACTTTTTAAGAATGACAAGGAGGAATGAGTCTAGCTTGGATCATGAGAAACCCTGCAGGAAAGAAAATATATAACAGGTCGGCAGGACAACGGAATTGTTGAATAAATGGAACAGGATACCTGACATCAAGAAAGATGAAGAAGGAGGAGAATGAGTAACTACGGCTACCTAGTCCACACGCTAAATAGAGCGTGGTAAATCTGTCTCCAACCTGGACTACTATAACGGAAAACTATTATGTTTCTACTATTACTACTAACTTGAAGTTGGTTATTACTTATTTGGGTATATACTGATAAGTGCTACTACTTGGTTGTCCCTTCCTACTTGGATATGACTTCCTAACTGGTTATTCTTTCCTTGTTTCGCTTATTACTACCCCTCCTTGCTTCTGCCCAGTTGTATATCGCTATCCTCCTGCTATACCTACTGGATTTGTATAGTAGTAGCGATCTCTTGTTCCTTCCTGTTTGGATTCCATTACTTGTTTTGTTAGCTCCATCCTGTCGCTTTTAACCCTCTGTTTTTAGAATATGGTTACCTTGATATGCTGCCTCTGTTAGCATGTTTGTTGGACAGGATGTTTGCACTTTTGTTTAGTTTTCCTAGCTACAATCTTTTGTATTTAAAGAGCCTGCAATCCCTTAAGGATTCGGACTCTCAAGCCTCACAGGACTATCATCTTTAACACTACAAGTTGAATGGTCACTCTATTAGTTCCATACCTTTTACCTTGTCTATTAAAGACCTATCCATCGACGCTTCTCCCTCTATCCTAATAGTATCTTCAGGGTCCCTTTGGGATACTCGAGATACTTGGGAGTAGGTTACATTTTTTGACCTAGACTCAAGTATACCTTTGATCTTCAGCAGAGGACTGATCACCCTTCGCCTACCTTGACCTTGCAGTACTAGTACACCTCCCTGTTTCCAAGAAGGCCTTGAGCAGACTCCTGGCGAGACCAGCTCACCTTAGCTAGCAACCATTTCGCTTCCAAGAGATACCAGAAGGCACTTCACTATTGGATCAGTAGCATCTTCCTCAGGACCCCAAAGTCAAGCGCCAGTACACCCACCTGCACCACCATCATAGGACTCAGAACTTTCTTCAGTGGATAGCAGCAGCAGCGAAGAACAAGACCAATCCAAGCCCAAGACCACGCCCAAGACCCTGCTCCAGACCAAGTCCAAGACCAAGCCCAAGTCCAAGAACAAGTCCAAGAATAGCTCCACCAAGAAGTCCAATCCAAGAAAGAACCAAGCTCGGAATCAGAATCAGATTCCGGTCCAGAGGACGCTCCAGGACCTGCACCCCCAGCTTTGCCACATAGACCACCTAGTCTACCAAGAGAACCAAGAGAACCAAGCCCTGCACCGGACGATTTACCTAGTCCACCAAGACCACCTAGTCCACCCAGTCTACCAAGCAATCCAAGCCCTGCACCCATCGCCATGTTAGTCCCCCCATAGGGAAATAATCGTCCAAAAGAGCCAGCACCATTTACATTCACTGAGGAAGGAAAAGATCGAGACCCATAGAGAATCAACTAATGGTTCAACACAGTCCATCGATACATTGCCAGCTTTGGCATAACTGACGATGCCCCTGAAGTCCTGCAATTTTATGGAGCCTATTGCAGAGAGAAAGCCCTCGATAAATTTACCCATTATGAAGCTTCCCAAAGAGACCACACAGTTGCTGAACTCAAACAGAAATTCGAGGCCTACTTCCTTCCTTCTACATCCACTGATACCATGTATGAAGAGTGGCTACAAGTCAAGCAAACATCCGGCGGAAAAACAGCACAGATTACCGATACTGTAATCAGACTTGAAACCTTGAGAGACTGTCTCCCCCCAGGAACAATTTCGGACGATTCAGCGAAGCAGAGACTCCTAGATGTCATGGATATCAAACTCAAGCGAGAAGTGAAGTCACACATCACTTCAGATACCACCTTTGAACAACTAGTGGAGATAGCGGAAAAGCGAGATGCAATTGCCCACTCTACAGGACTCTATGGAAATCGTCAAAGAAATGCAACTTCTAAAGCAGTTTCCCAACATGCACCCAAGCGCTCCCAGAACACCACCCAACGAAATCAACCAAGGTTCTCCCACAACACCTCTCAGTCTCCAAGAGTATCCCAGGCTGAGAAGGACCGGCGCAGAAGAGACAAGGACCGTTACTATTGTGGAAAACATGGACACTACTCAGATAACTGCTTTGAGAAGAAGAAGCATAGGAGTACCCAGCAGTGAGGAAATGGAGGCCCTGGCAGATCCAGGAGACCCCAGAATGTCAGGAGAACATACCACACCCAGGAAGACGATCACCATGTGAAGGAATCAGTCACAGTTACCACAAACCATGCAGGACCTAGTGGAACTCAATCCCAAGCCCACGAAGCATACATCACAGTCAATGGCCACAAAGCAAAGGCACTATTCGATACAGGAACTA
>QFET01004864.1:0-25951 GCA_003316355.1 Tuber calosporum | reverse complement strand
CACCCCCCCCCCCCCCATAGAACAACCTATCATACCTCAGGTAAGGCTCCGCTCTTCACTCAATACTTTATCCTCCTCATCTTCAATTTCTCCCAAATAGTCATTCATCTCTTCATGTTTAATATACATATTAGCCAAGTCTCCCTCCCCTACCATAATAATTTGAACAAATCTAACTTTCAATAGTTCTTTGAATGGCCGATTATTGGAGATGTCAAGGGGATACACTTGTCCTGTGCAACCCCTAGGTATTACAGTCAGTGTAACTTTGTGGGCATGACTGGTATCCAATACCTACTCTGTTGTATGCCATACAAAGAGGTCAATTGCAACAAAGGTTAGCGGACCATTCAGACAAGGAATGAGATGTTTATCAATCCACTCAACGCTATAGGTAGAGTTGGCATATGCGGTTGAGTTGAACTTTACGATAACAGGATTATTGTATTGATGTTACTCAGCCGAGATTGTCAGTCTAATTGCTTTGCCTTGTAAGAAGGTTAAAGGGTTCACATGGGAAACCCTATCCACAAAGACTGTAAGTTGTACAGTTCCTTGCCTCTGGTCCCTCCCTGATTTACTTGACTGAAGCCAAATTGTTTTGTCTCCAATTTGATTCCTGGAACGTCCCTTCAAGTATTCAACTTGAATGAGCCTTTGGTTCAAGTACAAATATAAGGTAATTGGTATCATCCTACTCTAACTGGAGCAGACTGCTATAAGCCCTCTAGGTTTCGTGAATGGTTTGGGCAGAGTTGTGAGCTTTGGCGGTTAAATGTTAACCAGTTGAGTATCGCTCCCTCAAAGTCAGCTGGAAGCTTACTAGATTTATTAGTTACAAAATAAATACTGATCTGATAATTACTAAGATATCCTCTGAACTGACTATTATTGAAAGTAGAGTTCTGTGGATCTCTTCCTGAATAGTGTTTCAAGATAAGCATTTTACTAACTCTGTTAAACCAGCCTTGTTGTACTGGCTGGCCAATTGCCCTCTGGTGTAGGAACTGGTCAAATACTTAATTCACTATCATAGGCAAACTCGTTCCCTTTCCTCTATAAGTTGCTCTCTGCTGTCTACCATTTAGGCTAAGGAACTTTCCCTCATGCTACTCCTTTCTTCCAGCATGAAAGGTTGACTGTAGGAACCCTAAACCTGAACACTCTCGTGACTGGAATGTGCTCTCTCTTTCAATGGCCTACAATGGACTTTAACCTACTTCCAGTATGATAAAATATGCAGTTTATTGCTCACAGTATATGACTGGTAGGTATTTTCCATAAGTCTTGGGAACTTATAAAGTAACTCAGTGAGTAATTTTGGCTTGAGGTTCCTTTTCTTTTGTATTCCAGCATAGAATCACTCTGCTGGAAGCTGTAGGAGTGTAGGTTACACTTGAGTTAGACCACATGTTTGTGAAGGCATTCTGGAGCTGAGGAAGATAGTATCTGCTTACTTTGTATATTATTGTATAAAATGAGTAGATATCTTCCTGTAGGGAATAGTATTTCTTGAATACAGTTTATTTAGATATCTAATCACTTCTTGCCACAATCAATCAAAGTTGTTTTATGTTACATGTAAGGTCTGATGTTTCTGATTTCTCTCTCTCTGTTTCAATCTCCCAAAATACCTTCCAGAGACTAATTTCAGTGTTACTTGAGCTTACATCTTATTTTAACTACCTAGCATACCGTCCAATTATTCCAGTTCCTATAGTATGCTATTTATATTGATATCCTACAATGTTTATTCTTGAAGTCTAAAGGTCTACTACACCTTTTTAATTTTTGTAATTCATCCTTAATTGGTTGAGAATCTTGTAGTTCGTCACCTATCTAATGTGTTTGGCCCTTTGCTCAAGAACCTGTCGGAAGGGTATTAGTGGTAGTTGTCATAGAACCAATATCATGACATAAGTGTTTATTGCTTTTGCTTAAGCTCAGGGTCTTTAAGGGTGTAGTACTTGAGCCAGAAGCCACTGAAGATCCTAATTGTACAATTCGAGCTACCTTTTATTGTTCATGTTTTGACTGCTTTTACATTGTTTAGTGTTTCTTCAGTTGCCTCTGTATTTAGCCAAGTTGAGTAAACTTCATAAGTGGTATAAAGGCCATACTTACTCCTTATATCAAATCGTCTCTAAGCCTTAATACTGATTTGTAGCAGCTTTTCAGGTTCAGTATTGCGAATTTGAACTTTCTCATTGCCACTCTTCTTGATTTCAAATCTTTGCCACTCACTAAATAGTCATTCTTTAGCTAAGCCCTTTATCCTTTTTATTATTTCTATAATATAGCTGATAGAGGTCTTATTATCAGAAATTTGCTTATTCATTTCATCTGGATTTTAAGTGTTCCGTATGCAAAACAATTCAATGAAAAAAGTATACTTGCTTTAAGAACTCATAATATAACAACTCTAACTAATATTCAAATAAACCTAAATTCTACAGATATCTAGGAAGCTCTAATATTTTTCTATAAGAAAAAACTATTTTTCAGATATTTTATATTTCATAGATAAATCAGGTCCCCAAAGTTATTGGAGGTTGCAAAATATTTTGTAAGCTATTTAAAGTATGCTCTAGAAGGCTATCTATCTGACTATGCTAAAATAAAGGTTTTGTTCTTGGAGGAGAATGTGTAGCTTCCAAAAAACAACACACTCATATAGGGAAAAATTGTTAATATATATACAATAATTAACTAAGTAAAATTTGCAGTAAAATAAGTGGAAGTTAAAAAAGTACTGTATAAGTTATACTCTTCCTACTTGAAGAGCTTACAAGTTATCTCTTCAAAAATGCAATAAGTACTGGAATAATTAAACTTTGTGCTAGATTGTTAAAATCTATTTAAATCAAACTGATGAGAAATCAGGGTCTTAACCAGAGGTGTAACCCAAAACAAGACAAACACCCAATAGCACCTACCTCTAAACTCACTGCTAGTTCTGGATAATAACCTAGAATACAAGAATGTTAATAAGAACAAATTAAAATCAATTGCTTTAATGAATATAAAAGGAAAACAACCTTGTACAGCTATTCAGATAAAATTCAACTTTCAAGATCCAAAGTCACTGAATGAAACCAGTTACCAGAAATGCTAAAATTCCCTTAGGATAGTTAAGTTAACCTTATGGAGACGTGCAGGATAATTCAGACCTACCTCAACTCTATTGTGGAAAGTTTAATGCCGGAATGAATAAAAAAAAATAGTACATAAGTTAAAACACATTCTTGAAGTGTTATCACTGCTAACCAAAGAGGTTTCCAATGCCTATTATTTATATAGTATTAGCTATAAGCTCCATGTTCATTATGATTTGATGGGAACAGAAATTTCTTACAGAGTAACCTGGTTTAGAGAACCAACCAGGGTGCTGAGTGCTTCTAGTTTTAAAGTAACAGTAGGCAATATTTATCAGTAAAAGAAGAAGCTAGAACAGAGAAGGTTCTAAGGTGAAAAAGGGCCAGCTGGAGGTAGGCTGGTAGCTGCATGAGAGGTAGACAATGGGTAGAAATAGAAAAAGCTCACTTTGAGCAGTTTCAAGAAAGGAGTCTAATAGGTAGGTTGGCTAATAATGTGTAGTTTCATAAAGTCAAGACAGAACTGTTCCTTTGCACTACCCAGAGAAAGATTCTTGCAGTTTCAATTTTTCAAATAGTTTGTTTTCCTAGTTTCCTACACTGTAACTAAAGGACTCTTTTTTGTATTACAAATAGTGTCAGTAAATTACCAAATGACAATGGGAAAGCAATACTGACCCGATTGAAATTTAATTGATGCAACTCTCAAATTTATAAGGTGGATGTATGCAATGGGGACTCCGGAAACTATACCTTAGAAAAAGTATTTGATACTACTACTAGCAGAATATTTGCACTATGTATGGGGCTCCTATTCAGTATGCATATTCAAAGGATAAAACCTATCCTGTTATAAAGGTAGGATGGTTGGGGTCCAATTAGGAAAATCAGGTTGGGATGAGAGGGAGGGGACAATCATAATGGCAATTTTGGCAGATCGTGTATTGCCAGTTCTTCCTATTATTTTCTTGCAGGGTAAACGCACTTGACCATGAATTATTAGAGAGCATTAAGAATATGATTCCTGAGTAATCGTTAAATTTAATGCTGCTGCCTATACCACCTTGAGCAATGTGCACAAGTGGCTTCATGAGCAGCTAATTCCAGTTCTAGATGGTCAACTGTCAATAATTGCCGTTGACCTTTTCCAAGCACATCGAACTGGAGAGGTGCTTCATTCTTTCTGTGCCCATGATAATACTGCCAGTTTGATTCTGGAAAGCTGCACATGACTAGTACAGCCCCTCCATATATTTATAAAATAACCCTTTAAGGACATGTTCCTAAATCTATGCATCCACTCCCGCCACTCGAGAATCTCAATTCTATTCCTAACTTAGAGACACCACCCTAACCGGTATACGTCATCTCGCGATGCCGTATTATAAGAGACTGTACCCATTTTTCATTTTTCCCTTCCTTTTTTTACTGCCCACAAACCAACCAAATCGCACTCGCATCAGCGGAATCAAATCACAATGACACGCCCGGGCGCGGTCGTAGTCAATAGACCAAAAGTTACAGTGTGGGGGGAAGTAAGAGGTCGGGAAAGGCCACGATATCCCGTTGAAAACATCCAGGAAAAATAAACAAGTGGCACAGGTAATCGTCCCGACTTCGTTTTTCAGCATCTCGCAAGGGCTTCCCCAATCCTGGAGACGACGGATCTTGCATGGGGCGTCGACAACAAACTTCGATATGGATGCACGCATGAAGGCAACCTTGTCAGGACAGGTCGAGTTGGGATCGGTAGAGGATGGATAGAAAAAGGGTGAGATGAAATGAATCTCCTGCGGTACCGTAAAAACCCACTCTTAATGAACCGGCCTGGCCTGGACTGGACTGGACTGGGGCTTTTCGAGATCTCCGGTGCGAAGTAAGAGTAAGCTTTTGAGAACTGCTGGAAGGGACGGGATATTTGGCCCTATCATCCATTTCAGAAAATTGGCTTATTGTAAAACTGACCTGCTCTGGGCCGGTTCGTTAAGAGCGTGTTTTTTTTTATGGGCGTTGGGATGGTTTTAAATCGAACCTTATATTGTGTTGGAATTGACTGGGCGTGGAATGGAGCTGGTGGAACGAAGGTATCGGTAGAGACTGAAAGGTAGGATAGATGCGAGAAAAAAAAAATAAAAAATAAAATAAAATAAGTAGAAAGAGAATTTGTATCATACCGTAAAAACACTTGAATAATTGGGCGGTACGCTATGAAGTCCAAAATTCCCTTCTCTGGAAAATGGTCGAAAAACACAGCAAAAACACAGCCGCCCTTTCCCCTCCGAGACAGAAAAAAACAATTTTTTTTCTTTTCTATTTCTCTTGACCTTAGTGAGAGAGGGAAGCCCAACGACATTGTACGGTACGGTACACTGTCCAATTATTCAAGTTTTTACGGTAGGTGGGATAAAAGAGGGGAATGAACTGGTGAGTGAAACGAATGGATATTTGATTAGAAGCGAAATTTCAACACTGAAGTAGACAAGGTAGTATACGAGTAGAAGGAACATAAAGTATAAGGCTAGAGATGAGAGAAATTCGGAGGCAGTAGATGATATACATTAGGAAAAATGTAAACTCGAATAAAAGTAGAATAAGAAAAAAAATAAAAAAATACAGTATTTAAAAGAGCAGATTGTTATTCCTAATACAGGTATGATGTTTAATGTAAAGCGGGTTTGATTTTTTTTTATAGCATCAAGTTTGTAGTCAAAGGAGAATTGAAACTAGCAAGAACACTCTGCTGACAAATTTATTAGTAATCAAATAGAAACAAGTAACATACGGTCCTGCATAGCGCGCCAAGAGGACATTGAAAACATCACAAAAACTGCAATGCCCAAACAGTTTAGGGATTAAGGTGAGAAAAATTGACGAGTCTTTGAAGCAGCTGAACTACTCCATCATCTAGCCGACCCTACTTCTTGGCGCACTGAAAATTCAAATCCAAGAGGATTCGAACCTCCAACCTTGAAGTAATAGATAAGGAGCCAACTCATCTATGATACTACTTACAAGACCATAGGAGGACTTAAATGATTCTGAAATAGATGAATCATAAATTTCCACCTCTTTCACCTATGACCAAAGTCTATCCAATGCCAAACTGAACCCAGAAAACTTGTACTCAGATACCAGGCCAGTGTGTAAATACTCTCAACAAACAATAGCTTAGCACACTCGCCCCCTGCTACCCCAGAACCGGATACCCCACTGTCTCGTATGAAAGTCAGGCGAATTCTGAATTTCTTTGCACCAAAACCTGACCTATTGTCCCGGATCACTCACTGTAAAGAACAGATTCTTCGAATTTTGGCTGCCCAGGATAGCCAGGTGTGAGTGTATATGTAACCAAGCCTCAGATTGCAAAAGTGAAGAAATTCCGGGAATACTTTACAATTGTCTTATTGCTGGAACAGGTAATTTGGTTATTTGACAAATGCAAAGGTGTCCATAGTTAACCCCTGCACCCGAGTATAGGATAATCTGCCGTGGGTCTTGGACCCGGATTCGGCCATACCAGTATTTTTTTGATTCAGTTTCTCTACTCGCCCCGGCAATAAATAATCCTACATTTAGCGGAAAAACAGACAAAACCTATTCCACAGCATAAGGAGCCATATTGCAGCTTTGAACGATGCAATTGGTTGAACTCTAGTCGGAATTGGAATAATGGCTGGTATTTGTGCAGATGGCTTACTATGACGGGTGCTCGCTATGCTGTGGAATACGTTATTCTAGGAATACTTTGTCCTCCCTCAATGTGGAGTTCACCCCCTTTTGTGTTTGAATACTTCTTGTATAGGACAAATAACTTTCAGCTTTTGCGGTTTCTGATACTAAGGAGCTGATATATCGCATTTAGTATCACCGTTTTCATCGTAGACAAGAGTTATTTTGTCGAACGAGCAGACTAAAAGAGCAAGGATGGGGTCTACTCTTGCTGCCGAATACGGGATTGACCCTATGTCCCAGAGGTGCCCAGTTGGAAGGCCTGGATCAGCGGTTCCAATCGTCTATTCCGTCCTAGACAGTGTGAGGATGACAAAAGCTGAGAATGTCTCATCTTTGAACGGACTGGACGGGGCGATGGCAGTCGACTGTGAGCACATAAAATTAGCCGATATGCCTGGTCAGATACATGCTGGTACTACAATAGATTAGGTGGAAGCACGGTAAAAAAAATATACTATCTATAAAAGGCAACCCAGAACTAATGCCGTCCGACTGCCGTCAACTCTCATTGGACAGCGCTAGTCCTCATCTTGGTTGTCCTATCCAGTCGCAGTAGGGCGGCCGTCGACTGCCGTCCGACTGGGAGCACTGCCGGCAAGGGAGAAAGCTGGTATCTGTATTCGCGGTTTTGACCCTTCGACTGAGATCTACAAATATTTTCAAATTCGTAGGGGGTGATGTGAAGCTGATGAATGGTTTCGTTGATTTGGTTTCGGTTGATTGCCCAGATTTTCAAATAAGGGGGATCAACTCGCTACGAAAGCGCCACTCGTAATTCTCTAACGCTTGTAAAAACGACTCGGTCTTCGTACACCTGCGTATGGTGGATCGACAAATAACATCAGTTGTAGCAAGCAACAAATATTGAAATTGTGCCCAAAATATACACAGGTAAAAAGTTCGCATTTGTGAAGCGCACTATGAAATCCTCTTCTGTGATATTGGAAAAAGGTACTCCTAACAAATTCGAACAAGCATTAGATAATTACGAGTAATTACCAACCTGGTTTTGGGAAGGGGATTCAAGAAACCTCATGCCCCCCCTTCGCTTTGGGGTTCTGAAAGATATTGTTTATCTTGTGCTTGATAATGGTTGGATTGGTTATAGGCACAAACTAGTGACCCCATATAGAAATTATACCCCAGAACAATTGAAGGGTTTAACGAGGAGAAAAGGAAATTCGCCAGATGGAGCACCCTAGCAAGAGCATGAAGGATTCGATGAGCTATGTTATGTTAAGTTAGATTATGGGCATTTTTTACTTTCAAATACAAGCTCCAAGAGACTTACACGCAGAGCTGTCGCTGCTCCTTCCAAGCAGCGGGAATTTAGTAGCCTACATCCGAGAACCGGCGGAGCATCTTCTAGGAAATCGCAAATGTGTTGTCCGGAGAAGAGCGCTCGACGCTGTGTGCGTTAGAGACCGGCGGGTGTCCTCCAACCATCCCGGCCTACCCTCGCTGGCAATTACTAGTTGCCAGTGTTGAAAATAACGGGAGCAGAAGCGGAAGTAATGATCGGCGAGGAAGGTTTTATTTAGCAGAGTGGAATACCCGGAGTTTTTATTAGAAGGAAAAGAGATTAAGATCAATTGTGTGTAGTGTGTAGAAAGGAAAGTAAAAGATCTGGAGAAAGAACAGAAGGAAGGCATGAAGCTAAGAAGAAAGAGAGAGAGGAAAGAACTCGAGCAAGGAAAGCGGTCAGAGGGAGAAAGCAAACAGGAGAGGAAGCTTTTAGGGCATGTGTGTCCGGCCAGTGTAGACGCGTACTGCTGTGTTCTCTGAGTGCAGGTGCTTCTCATACGAAGTGCCACTAGTTTCAACAGCCGGCATTATGTAAGGTTCAGTTCAGAGACGAGCTCTGAAAATTCGCTTCACCTATATTTAGCGACTTGAGACTTGGGAGAAAGAGAAAAGCCATTAGCATCTACAGTGCAAATTCGCTCAAACGTGGTCCTCGAAACAGCCAAAACCCGATGTGGAACTAGTTGACCATATACCAGGGAATTTTGAGAGGGAGAAAAAGCACAGAGGTAAAGAGACTTTTGAGGAGACCAAGTGAGTGTTTTTTTTGTTTAGTAAGAATAGATCCAGAGGATTTTGGTGAGAGAGAAACCAGTGACAGAATCGACCTAGTATTGTAGAGTGAAGATGGGTAAAACAACATGATAATGTATGAAAAACAATGAAAAAGAAGATGGACTCAGCGCTAAAAGACCAGAACCTTCAGTGAGGCTCAAGGCTCTTGTAAGAAAATCTTTCTTCTTTTGATACCTTACTGATTTCTACTTTGTTCACCTCAATTCTGGTCTCTGTGTCTATATCATTTTATCTACTCTGACCGTCCTGACAATTCTGGAATCCACTTCAGTTTCAGTTGATTGAAATGGAATTCTTATTCTACTGGATTATTATGTTTAATTTATTGAAAATTTGAGGGAGGTACTGCTAAAAACTATCATACTTGTACCCAACAGCATTTCAAGGTCCAAGGAAGTGTAACAGGCGCTAGCCCGTGTGAACGGTTATACAATAGAGCCTAAGCGGTAGCCTGCTATTGCTTTGGTGTCTAAGGGAGACCTGCTGAGAGGCGAAGACAAGTGGAGTACAATAGAATAGTTTATAGAGCGAAGGGGAACAATAGGATCGCCGTTCAACCAAGTGTATTCACTGTCTAGACATCTGTCTGAAGTCTGATGTGTCCTGCTAGCCAGGAGACCACTCTTAAATAAATGAAATCTTTCCTGCAATACCTGAGCCTCTGAAAACCCGCAGCCGCTATCATTACCGGTGAGTGTACAGCTACCGGAATCCTGTGGCCCTGCCGGAGTCATAGAAAGCCTGGGGCTTTCCCACAACACTGCCTTTATCCTACCGCCGGTATACATGACCTGTTCCTTCCCTTGGAACTCCTGGGGCACAATCCTGCCGATCCTCGAAAGTATACAGTAATCAGGGCGCCGGAATCTAGAGATTCCGGTAGGGAAATCAAATACAAAAGAAATGAAATCAAATGAAGGTAATCTGACAAAGGAAAGGCTAACGAGAGTGGTAATAGAGGTACCAGAACATGTACACATGTTACTGGAAGCAAGCCAAATCCCAACTTCAAGCCTAACTATTATGCAGTAACTCTTGTATGCTACCAACCTTAGGTCTTATAGTGAGTGTGCAGTATTACTATCAGCACTGACCACCTATAATAGATATAGGCTAAGCTCAAGTCAACAATACCACCCCTAGGGACTTGTCTTTAAGTACACACAGAAGGGCCTACTTATATAGAAGAACAACTAAATAAAACAAACTATTTGAATATTTCTTTGCAATTCAACTATGATTAGACAAAATCCTCAGAATATGGAGCATCTGGAAAAACTACAGATGGAAAGACCAGAGAATAACTCTAGGTCCTATCTACTCCACCTTGACATCTATTTTGGCTGCACTTTTACAACCTACCTCAAGATTTCCACCTCATACCTGACTTGGACTAACTCCTGAATCATGCTTTATAAGCACATATCTTGAACCCCTCACCTCATCTACAAACTCCAACCACTTGATCAAACTGACTGTTGCCATGGAGTTTTCTCTTACACCTAGTTTACAATATGGGAAAATCAACTACAGGTAGTCACCTCTTCCTTCCTACCTCTGCAGCCTACTTCCACTTATATAGGATTGTAATTTTAGAATCGGTTTCTGCTATCATACCTCATTAGCATCAACTATCCTTTAAGGACCAGGTCTTCACTGCCCTTACAGGTAGTCAATTAATGCACTATTCAGTGAGAGCCCCACCTAACTCATACCAAACCATCAAATACAAACTATTATACACAGGTTCTGTAATACTGGACTCAGGCCCCTGCACCGCAAGAGGCGAGGACACCACTGCCACTGCCACTAACACCAAGTGTAACACTATAAGAGATACTACTAAGACTAGTCATATTAAGAAAATAGCTGACATAATATTAACCACCCTCTCTATTGTACAAGGCCTGTACAGAATGTTATTATTATTCCAATCAAAAACTGTGGACATTACCAGGGAACGAACAAAAACAACATTAAACAGTGACTCTTTCTAATATAAAGGCTAGTAACTGAAGAGTACTGAAAGATGATAGCTAAAGTGAAAACCCTCATACTTAAGTTGTAGCATCTTCTTCACTAACTGGGAGAACACGACTCCAGTCTTAGCAATAGAAATGGCTGAAAAAAGAGGTACATTATTTCCCCAAAGTAGTGACTAAAAAGGAAAGACTGAGGGAAGAAAAAGAGTCAAAAAGGATATATAAAGTAGAAATAATCTCCAAGAGACAAGGTAAAGACGAAGGAAAATCCTTTGAAATTAAAGACTTGAAGCTATCGTAAGATAGAATCCCAAGAGGCCTTTTTCCAGAACATCAAATATGACATGTCACAAGAGATGTAAACTCATTCCACTGGAGGACCTACCTTTGAGTACTTTGCACGGTATGTGTCTCGGGTGTTTCCCAATCGCGAGATTTCGGACCTCTTTTCAATCCCCTCCCCCGTTTTCGTGGCTTATACCCTGCAGTTTATCCGCTCGTTCGCACCCTCACTCGAGCACCATCTACAGCTCCAATATGCAGGGAGGTTCAATCCGCTATGGTCGGCCAATTCGTTCCCAAAAGGTATTGTCATGCAGGATTTCCCGGTCAAGTTCCCCTTCGGTACCGAGTCCTTGGATACCGAGTTGACAGCACTATTATGATAGCCCTATCTGTCCCCAGGACCAACCCGCGTAATAAAGGCAGGAGGATGAGCGAAGGAGGCATGGATGCTCAAACCTCTCCCAACTCAATTCAATTTCTCGAGTAAATTGAGCTAACAGCAAGCTATTATACAAAGACATCTACCTTGCTAAATTTTAACCGGACAGCGAGCAATAATTAATCTAATTATTACGGGAAACCCTCCTCTAGCACCAATGACAGTCCGGTCACACAGAAGTGTTTAGGTGTAGGCCATTTTTTAAACCTATCTATGGCTCCCTTCATAAGTTTCTCAGTACGAGGAACGCTTTCCCGAGCTTTGCGCAAGTGTGATCGTTACAGCCTCTCACAGCGTCGCGATATTCTCGAGTGGCTAGAGTGGAGGCATCGTTTACACCCTTGGTGATGTCTGTTTCCGTCTTGAGAGCTTCGCCGAGGATTTTATCGTTTCTACCATTTGCCCTGGGCTTCGTGATGTCATACCTATATTGCTTCCACTGTTTGTCTTGAGGTGACAGTCTCTATTCCAGGGAAAGTCTTTTTCCGGGTACAAGCACACTCCCATATTTTATGCAGCCATTCTCGCGACGCTGTGAGAGACTTTATATTAAGTGTCTATAATATGGCGATCTGATAGGACTCCATATGGAACAGCAGCACCAGCCCTGTAAGCTGTAACTATACCCGGCGGACGGGTAGGTGGCAACCGATCCTGAGAAGTGCTGGCGCTCAACCCTCGTGGAAGGGTGTAGATGGATGAGTAACCCATGGCACAAAACTCGAATTTGGGCAACCATGCGAGTGAGGTAACGTGAACCAGAATGCTAGCCGATTAATATACCGATATATCACACCCACTAGAATCCAATCGACTCTGAATAGGATTCTGATATCACAGCGATTTCATCTATCGACATCAGCCAGTCCGCTACGGTATTTTATTCAATTTATCGATACTGCCACCACTGTCATGCTCGTTTCGTTTTCCCTTTTTCCTTTTTTTTTTCCCCAATCACAAGGCATTCTTGTCCACTTTCTTTCCACCCGCGACAGCCTGACTTCACCCTGCTCCGTGAGCATTTACGCTACGCTCACGTGATATGCGTCATACCGTACCCAGCGGAACCGGTTTGGGACTAGATGTGCTTGTGGGAGTGAATCCTGTGCTTCTAGGTCGCAAGTAGCGACTATTCATCTCGAATGGTAAATTCGAATCTTGATTGAGGAAATCGCTAATATGTTGGTTCTTCATCTCAGATCAGGAGTGGCCGAGTATGGGGTGGGATTAGAAATCAACTGAAATGAAATGGGATAGAATGAAATATATTGCTAATCGTCTGTGCATATCTGCCCCCCCCCACCCCTGCATTCAGAATTGTGCACTCAATGTCTGGGCACTGTACTATCCTCGGGCACTACTAGTTCTCATCTGGGACTGGTGTCATGCTAGGACTCGTCCCTGGTAAGAAGTAATCCTGACATCCTGGGTATTTAACAAGACTTACTTTGAGTCAATTGTAAGTAATTTTGCAGTAATTTACTACATCAGATTTTAAGGATCTACATTTCTCAATTCTTTACACCTTTTGAGAAATAGATTTAGATGTTGAAATTTTTCAAAAGGTATCGGGATAATACAAGAATCTACAGATATGATTTTGTCAACTATGATTGCAGACTGTTTCAACTCGTAGCTTTCACCAGATTAGCTTTGGTATAACCAATTGAATCATTTTGCAAAAAAAGGTCTTGAGGCTTGTTTTGTGTACTAGAGAAGTGTCGTTTTTCTCACTTGGTTAGCATTTTTCCATTATATGTTTGTGAATATATGGACATGTGTTTGGTGCATAAACTAAGGTACGATATTTTTATATTATGACATACCACCTTATTTTAAGACTGAGTTGGTGTTAAACATGAGAGCCGAGTTGAGGTAAAGTTTGTTAATCCTAACTTGGATGTTCCAGTCCTGTATATGATTTGTATTTACTAATAAAAGTATGATATAAAGGTAAGTAGTATTAAATACAGCTGTATAGAGCAATAAATTACCAATAAATAGCATGATTTATTGATAGGATAATATTATGATATTATATCATTTGAAAAAATTATATTATATTATAGGCTAACAACAAAATTACCAGACAATGGGCAACTAATTTTTTTCTTCTTAGAATTTTGATTATACTTTGAAATAATAAAAACAACCTGCTAGAACTCTGAATTTTTATTTATTTATATTAATATGGTAGTACGCCATACAGGGGTTAAGAATAATACCAGTTCAACTGCGGATCAATGCACTTTATCTAAAAGAGATCACGAATCAATCGTACCAACCCAGGTAATTTGATTATTTCTTTTTTCTTCTTCCCCCATTCTATTGTACCTTCCCCTCCTCCTGCTGCCCACCCACACCTCAATCATCAAAATCCCTAGAAGGTAGAGTCACGCATACTCTAATAGAAAGAAGAAAAAAGGAAAGAAAGAAGAAATCAAGGCAAGGGTCACAGCCGCAACAGGTATGATAAGATGAAAGCGAAGAAAAAAAAACAGCCAACAAATCAGTTGCAAGATACTTGCCAGAACAACAAACAACAATTCATGGGACAAGTTTGGGAGTTTATCATCGAACTATACGATATGACACTTCACTATAATACTACCAACTACTACTTCTATCAATTTTTCAAGACTTCAATTATAATCCCACGTTATTTTCTCCTTAACCACCCACCTATCCACTCATACACGTATGATATAACTAATTTCTAAGATTGCGAGATTGTCATGATAAAGTGTCATATCGAAGGAATCCACTTCCGCTACTACTACTATCATACTAGCAGCGAAAACGCAGTAAACCCCGATCCGGAGCTCCTTTACTAGCACCACCTCAATCAGAACCTCCCTCCCTCCTAGCAGTGCAAAACCAAATCCTGATACTTGGTGTAGAGCATTTAAAAAACGCGACTAACACTACCCGACGACGATATAGTGCGAAGTGTGATCTACTCATCCCTGGCAAGAGGTATGATACCCTAGTAGGAGAGGTGGTGGGGAAAACGGAAAAAAAAAAATATGGTCAGTCATCCATGGGTCTCTGTTCGGGTGGGAAAAAATTGTAGATTTGGTAGGGTAGATCTTACCAATGATACTATTCACATTTCACAGCACAATGAAATAATCCCAGCCATAATAGATCACTTGAGGTTTGTTTGTATCATGCTCTGATGACAAGATTGGGATTTGATGCAAGGATCTACTCAGTCGAACTTGTTTTTATTATACCTATAGTAATCCTTGATCGATAGGAACTTGGAAGAGTAGTTTGCCCATGGTATAGTACCATACTTGACGGTAAAGCGAGGCTCGGAATAGCGGGAGTGACAAGCGCTGTTTATATTATAGATTGATCGGGTGGTTGTGGTGGTGGTGGTGTAGTACTGTAATTCTAGGGCAGGGCGGTGGATACATGTCATCAGGATCTAGGTATTTGATACGATCGTATGCGGGAACCTTTTTTTTTTAAAAAAAGACTTGGTATTTTGTCTAAAGGAATACTGTCAGTATATAGCATGGAATGCCGACGGTGTAGTTTTTTTCTTTTTTTTTTTTGTGAATGTCTACTCCTGTGCTCGTGATAGTATCGACCAATAATTAGCTCTCCTAACTCCAGATTTGACATGTCTGTGATCAGTATTGAGAATATGGGAGAGGCTAGATAGTCGTTTGATACAGGGGAAGACTTGTGGCGCTGGAAGGGGGATCTTCTCATATATTGATGAATGTGAAAAAGCTTCAAACTCAACCTCTCATATTATCAAGAAAGCGCAAAGCGGAGGATAAATGATTAGGAAAGCAATATACGATGACGCATTAAAAAAAAAATTCCATCGAGGTTTTTTTTTTTCGCTATGGAAGTAGATATGATAAGCAAGAAACTTCCACCTATTGATGAGGAAATCGGTCAGTTATCAGAGTAAATTGGAAGGATATAGAAGAGAGGTCTTTGTAGTGAAGAAAGTGGGGGCGGGGGGAAGAAGAAGGGGGAGGAGATATTCAGCAAACCTATTCATTCGAATATCTTGCTTGGTAGATATCCTTTGCCCAACGATATACTACCAAATCTATCGCAAATAATATCTGCTAAAGCTTCCACGGGAGTAGTTGGAGTAACAATAATAGTAGTAGAAGCAGCAGCTCTCACAGGAGCAGCAGATGTCGAAAGAGCAGCTGCCGGGACAGGGACAGCGGAGGCAGCAATAGTAGCACCAAGAACAGGAGCCATAGAGGTGGGAGAGATAGCAGCCGAGGTAGGAGCAGTAGCGACACGAAGAGGAGCAGTAGCGACACGAAGAGGAGCAGAAAGGAGCGGCCGCAATGGGAACAGGAGCAGCTGGAGGAAAGTTCTCGGAAGCCAGAATCTCATCTATATAGAAAACACATCACTTCGGTGGATGTTTGGATGCGAGTCTCAGATAGACGATAGGTTTAAGATGAAATATATAAATAAATAAAAAATAGAAATTGTCAAGTTGATTAGTACAAGCCGGTAATTTTTAATGGAGGATTAGGACCAAACTACGATACCCTGAGTGGATGTGGACGGACAAGGTGGGAGATTTTCCAGTGAAGGTGGGTGATGAGCAATGGAGATGAGATTGATGGTATCATGATATTATTATGTATGAAGGAAGCGAGAATGAGAGGGAGGTTATCCACCCTAGTCTACTGGACCTTCAATTCCTGTCTCGAACATATTTTTTCAACAGGAGGATTCTTGTCTTAAGATACCCGCACCCCACTCTCGCTATCCTCGCTACCAGTACGCCATCGACTGTCTTCGCCGCGCGCGGATCATCCTGTTAACCTATAGCCGTCAGTCATCCATCATAAGCGCGAAACGGCAGATACGAATATACACATCGGAACCTGCTCAATTGGTCTCAAGCACCGGCGTGGCGTTCTCAAGTGAAACGGTCCGAAAGAGAGAGAAGAAAAAAAGGTCATTGGTCACATATGGTTCTGTGCTTGAGATGAGGGAAAGTTCTCGCTGTTTTTGTCGATGAAATGATCGAATCGCACATTGATGCATTTTTAGATTTATTTCCCCCTCGGTACTATCTTCGACTGGGGCACGATGAAAAGAGGCTGGTGATGATATCTGGTAAGGAGTGAAGTGAGCTCGTTGGAGTATCATAGGGTATCGTTAGCGAAGGAATTATGATACGATACCTGCTACTGATCCTTCTTCGTTGCCTGCGGTGTATCATACCGATGTGGCGAGTTGAAGCTACATATTTGTACGAGTACATACCAGTAAGGTAGAAATTCCCATAAAAAGTGTTTTTGTTATGATACCCCCTTTAACATGTTTCTTTTCTGCTCTGTATTCGGATGGCCCCTTGCATCCTATGTCGGGATAGCTTCTAGTTCACTCTCGGGCTATAATTTCATTTCATTCTACAAGAACCTTTTGTCTCGTTCAAATTTCTTTCATCTTCTACATACCATCCTTCCACCAGTTAGTATAGTGAATCAAGGTTCCTCTGGTGTTTCCGCTGCATATGCCACCTGGAAAATTCAGCTCCATTCAGAGAGGAGGTTGATGAGTGTTCAGCCCTCAAGGTGGAATATTTTTTCACCTCTCATATCGCTTTTTGGTGCTCTCCTCCAGTTTACACCCCCGGGAGAGAGCAAGATACTATACGGTGCCTTTGTCGAGGCTACTAAGGCAGCCTTTACAAAATGAAATCCCACATCAAGGGCCCGTAGAGTAAATCGACATGCAGTGCATTCCAGTCTCGGACCTCCGATAGAAAGAAGCTTTGTGTTGACTAGTATTACCACTAGGAGAAGAAAGGAAGGAAGAAAGGAAGGTTTTCAAGCCGGTGAACGGCTATAGCGGGTTGGTGTAGTATTCCGCCCTGTGCTTCTCTATTCTGTGGATTTACATTCATGCTATGATATTCGGCCCTACTAGACGTAGGAGGTGGGAAGGAGACTGTATATATACTCATAAGGCTTAGCGCTTATGCGACCACAAATAAAGTGTGATAAAACCTCCCCTGTCTATGCAGAGATCAATACAGTTATTTTCTTTATTATACTCTTTCAACTGAGGTGGTGGTACCATACCGTAGACCTCTTTTTTCCTTTCATATTTCCCGGAAGCAACCCTAGTACTCGTACAGTATGATATCATAGTATGATTGGAAGAAGGAGGATGGCAGTTACCAGGGCAGTTGGTGAAGCTTGAGAAATTTGCATCCAAGAAAAGGCTAAAGTGATGCAGGATTTATTCCAGGTAGTTGGACTTTGACTTCCAATTGATGGGAGTGAAGATTGCAAATCGGCTATTAAATGAATATAGCTGATGAATTTCTGATAGACGGGATTGATAGTTGGAAGAATAATTATAGGAAGAATGTCGAGGTAGAGGTAGACTTTAAAGAATACTCTGATCGAGAAATAAATTTTGCCCACGAGTATATGCCAAGACAGATATGATTGACTCAGACTTGCACTATCTCGCCTGTGTTTCACACCTTATTTTGATTATTAAATTTTGGTACATATTTCAATTATTCAAGTTTTTATGGTAGTTGGTATAGTAGTTTCCTCCATCCTGGATAGAATTTAGCAAAAATAGAGAGGAAAGCAAAGGAAAGTGAGAAAGCAATAGACTAGATATTTAATGCTTGCACACAAATTAAATTATTGGGATAGTCAAAGACAGAAAAAACACACAATAATCCTAGGTTTGTTGTACTAAAACACAGTTTGTATACAAGTATTTAGAAAGATCTAAAGTTCAAGAGTAGAAAGAAAAGAAAAAAAAAAAAACAATAGAATTGTATAATAGAATTGTATGGTAGCCCTATTGCCTAATTTTTATAATTAGGGTTGATAAGGCAAATTTTCTATATAAGGAGCCCATCCCTCCCACTTTTTTCCTTTCTTCTCCAGTTCTCTCCTCAGCAAACCAGCAACAGTTTAGGATATCAAGTGGTGAAGAAAGTGCCTAGAGCATAGAGTATTCATCCTCCTACTACTAATCGGCACAGGCGATACAGGTCTTGATACCTGCCTGGTGCTTAGTGTTAACACTAGGTGTTAACAGAGTCAAACTATGCAAATACTTCTCAACACCAAAGACCTATTGAATTGCTGATAAGCTAAGGTTTTGTTAAAATTGTGTGTTTGATTGAAAATGTATTTGGCAAGAAAAGAATTATCGGACGTCCAATAACAGGAAGCGGACGACGGCTAAGGGCGAGGTGGGGCTCTTAGTATATCTGTATATTTTATTATATTTTATTTTATTTATTCATTC
The DNA here is from genome assembly GCA_003316355.1 of Tuber calosporum. Lineage (NCBI taxonomy): Eukaryota > Fungi > Ascomycota > Pezizomycetes > Pezizales > Tuberaceae > Tuber > Tuber calosporum. Next base: position 7,034 of record QFET01004864.1, on the reverse strand, counting down.
TTGAAGTTTTTATTTGTTTTAAAAAGTAAACTTTTATCTGAAACTCAATAGGTATAGAAGAAATAAATATTATTTAATTTTAACTTTCACAACATAGTACCATACTTTCATAGTTAAGATAAAATCAATATTACTATATAATATTTGTATATAATATGTGGAAATAATGTTAATGTATATGCAATAATTGACTAAGTAAAATTTTAACTAAAATAAGTAGAAGTTAAAAAAGTAGTATATGAGTAGTACTCTTCCACCTTGAAGAGCTTACAAGTTATCACTTTATAAATACTGTAAGAATTAGAATAATTGAACAGTGTAATAGAAAGTCAAAATATAGTTTAAGTGAAGACTGACTAGACATGAGTGTCTTGAATACAGGTTTAACCCAAAATGGCTAAAACACTAAATATTACTTACCTTTAAACTCTACATTAGTTCATGATAATAACTTAGAATATGAAAATGTAAATCAGAAAAGATAAAAATTAATTCTGATATTAAATATACAGTTAAGACAAGGAAGTGTAGCTATTTATAATAAAATTCAACATTCAAGAACAAAAGAGAATGAGTGAAAGCTAAGTACCAGCAAAGTCAAAATACTATTTAGACAGATAAAATAACCTTATAGATACCTTTGAGTTAATCCAAATCTGACTCTACTTGTTGAGAAATTCTATACCACAATTAAAAAAAAAAAGCAGACTAACGCGAAAACACATACCTGAAGTATAGTGCAAACTGCATACAACGTAGACTACTGGTATTTCAATATGTCATACTTTATATAAGCAGGGTCCTGGATATTTGTAAAACTCTAATTGTTTTTTAAGTCTATAAGTCAGGGTTTACTCAACAATAACATCCAAGAATTATAAACTATAAAGTAAGTATTAAATTTGTTCATGATTTCACATAATGCAACCCACAGGTTATTTGATTTGTACTTTATGCTGACGATATCCTCATATTCCAGTCAGTCATAAACAACCTTTGATCATTAAGCTTGCATGATTCTGTGTATCTTTGTATGACTTTTCAAATTAACTTGTATTGATACACTATTTAATGCTCTAGAGACTAGAACTTTCAAGGATTTAGAGTGATGCTAACAATGAATTGGCTGTAGCACTTCTTTGCTAGATACTTCTATTGTAATCATTTTTCCAAGTTTGGTACTCATCTGAGTGGAAAGGTTACTCCTATGATTCTTGTAGACCTACAACTATTTCTAGTTCTGTCAATCTGCCTCTTGTGGCTCTTGTTCTCTGAGTATTAGGATTGACTTGGGAGGTAGATAGTTTAGGCCTGGTATTTGCCACTTCAGTTGCCTGACCAGGAAGGATATAAACTTCCTGACTTAGATGATTTGTATCCATTATTTTGTTTTAGTTAAAGAAGTCGGATATGGAATAAAGGAGGTATAAGGATGCTGCAAGCAATATCAAGAATTCGGACACTGCTAGTATTTTGTACTTATTCCAGAGTTTCATCTGCGTGTAAATCTGAAACAGAAAAATTGAAAAATTACAATGAAATCTAATATAGTATCATAATAATATGATAACTGGAGTTGAACTATTGACCTCATAATAATATCTTCCTAGGTCTAACTGCCATTACCCTGCTTATGTAAAGCATTACTTTTTGAAACGCCAGTAGTGCACGTTATATGCGGTTGGCACCATATATTATAGACCCATCAACGGAACTCGGATAACGAAACTTTCGACACACCAAAGACGTTCAAGCTACTGCACTCTCTTCCACCCTTGTAAATATCTGCCTTTTCCCGCCCTTTTTCACCAGTGCAAATACAATATGCCGTGCCAAATATCAAACAGACAGTAGGGAAACCGCTCTATTTACAACCAAACTTGCGAGTCGGTCGGTGAAAATCCAAAAAAAAACCATGATACTTGTGCAAATCGCTACCGAGGAGACCAAGGGAGGGTTGTTCCGATGGTTTTTTATATATATAAACACGCTCGAGAATAATTCCAATAACCTACCGTACCGGTACCGTATTCAACGGCATAGCGAGTAATATGCAACTCTGAGCGATTTCGATTAGCTAAACTTGAGATAAAATCTGAATAGCGAGCTGGTACAGTATTAAATTTGTTTGAACGGCTCGCTATGCCGTGGAATATAATACGGCACGTTAGAAGTGCTCTCGTTTGGCCTTGATAATAATAACCCCCCTTCTCAAATTCCAACGTAATCAAGCTCAAATCCTCCCTCAGGAAAGCCACCATCAAGACGATTGAATTACGCTACCTTATCGAGCAAGCCAGATAGATAGAAATTGAAAAAAGTAAAAATAGCCGCTTTGATTGATAGGCCTATTCGTGGCGCAACGTAAGGTCGCCAGGGGGGGTTCACCATATCCTGCCGTGATCCAGTGCGGATCCAAACACCGTCGTTTGGAACTTGGAATGATCAAATTTCAAATTTCGACTCGCTACTCCACACAAACTCTCTCCATCCGTACACGCCAAGAAACGGGAAATTTTTCAAGCCAGAGACCGGATTTCGTGAATGAGACAAATAGAGTTACTTGTAGGTGTCAAATGAACTCCTATCAACTTGTCCGAATAAGAATCTGCAAAACCAAGCATTTTTTTTTTAAAAAAAAATCCTCCTTACGAGTACCGGGACCTGGGGCGCTGATCACTGAATTAAAAAGAAAGGAGACATATATATGATTGGAAAGATCACTGACTTTTACCTTCAAACTCTCGTGAACCCGGATAGGACACTTATACAGTCCAACTATTATGGATTCAATCCTACTGTATTTGTAAACTTCCCTCATCCAGTATATACGATCAAACTCCTCAAAAGGCTGTTTTCCAAAAATCGACGAATCAACACCGTGCTCCTCTGCCCTTCCTTTCCAGTTGAAACAAGTTCTCTTATCATACTCGTACAGTTCAGCACAGAAGATGAGAATTGGAAAAGTTGCCACAGTTTCAATCTCTGCGGGATCCTGTATAACATAGCCGGACGGCGACCGTGCCCCATCCACCCTGCCCTTTGAGAATCTGGGTAAAGCAGACTACGGTTTGTAGGAATCACCCCCATTCCTCCTACCGCAAAGCGAAAAGGATCTCGCGACGGTGGAAGATACCGTGGCGTAAAATATCGTTATTATCACTGTTGCGATTTTGCAAAAGAATGTCAACAACTGTTCAAGCGAAAAGCCCCACACCCATAAGACCTGCTAGATACCCACTTACCTTACTTCGGCAATGATCTCCAGATCAGATCCCCCCTGTCGATCAATTGAAGGAGTGCTTGACTTTCGGGATTACCATATGTGTGTACGGTGGTTTTGGGGAAAGATCTACAATGCTCAAATAGTTGCTTTTTATGTCGCCGGTGGGCACATTTGTCCAACCCCAAGAACTTGCAAAAAAACAAAACTGGGCAAGACTACCGTGTGATACAAGTAGTTGGCAATCGGATAAAAAAACATTCTCGGAATTTATGTTACTGGTAACCTATTTCGCCACATAGCGAGCCATAGGCTATTTAGATAATACTGTTGGTTAAACTTTCGTCGAGATTGTAGGGCATTGGTACAGTACACGGGTGGTCGTTGTGTACTTTGGCCACGGTATTTTTCATCTCTTTTTAGTCGAGGTGCGAAAGATTTTTTGGTTGGGAAAAGGCTTGGAGTGCCATGATCTAGGCTAGTTCATTGAAAGCGAGCTTTTGTGATATCATAGGTTGGCTGTGTCTTTAGCTAAGGGAGAGACAGCCAATCATATGGTCTCACTCGGGATCTCATATTTCTTTTTTTCCCAGAGTTTCAGGAGAACGACCCGCTCTCTTGCTCAGGGCCCTAGTATGATATCTGTCTGGGCACCGGCCCCTCTCGATACCCTATGAGAAATGCCCTTTCTATTGTTTAGACCAGAGAAAAGGGACCACTTTAGGTTCTTTATCTGTCCCCCCTCCCCCCCCCCACAATTCTCTAATTCTCTCTTTTTCTCCCCCACTCCCTCACACACACACATACTCTCTCTCTGTCTGGAGCGCAAGGTCTTTCTACCTTCCGACTTCACATATCACTCTTTCCTCTTTCCTCTCGTGAGTTAGGCTGTTTGCCAAAATGAGATTCTTCCTCTCCGTAACGCTGGCCTCGTCCGTGGCCGCACACCACATGGCAACATCGATATCGGTATTGGGCAGATCTTTCGGTGACGGCACTTGCCTCCGAGTCCCGCCTAACACTGAACCGCTGATCTCTCTCGCCGATAAATCCATTGTCTGTAACGTCGGTGGTGATAGAAGTGTTGGTAGGATCTGCGATGTTGATGGTACTTTGCTCTCTCTCTCCTCCTCTCTTTCGGTGATTATCTGGCTAACGCTTGCCGGAAAAAGCTGGCCAAGAAATCACTTTTGCCTGGAGAACCTGGCCAGACGGAAGCAGGAACGATCCCATCTCGGAATCCCACCAGGGTCCCTGTTCAGTCTACATGAAGAGAGTCAATTCTTTCAATGATGCCATCGAAGGTGATGGGTGGTTCAAGATTTGGCACGAGGGTTATGAAAATGGAATGTTTTGTGCCGAGAGATTGAGGAGGAATGGAGGAATTATGAGTGCTAGAGTGCCACAAGATCTCGCTGCGTATGTCATGAACCTCCTATCCTGAACAAACGATGGAAATTGTGGAAAGCTAAAACACAGAACTCTAGCGGCGAGTACTTGATTCGGGCCGAAATGCTCGCTCTCCACCAAGCTGTGAGAGCATCGCCACCGGTGAATTTGAGAACGAAAAGCTAATACACCCCAAAGCAAAACATCGGCGGGGCCCAATGGTACGTCACCTGTGGCCAATTGCACGTTTATTCCACGGGCGGGGACGCTCGCCCGCCGACCGTTTCCATCCCCGGCTACACGACCCCCGATCACCCGGGCGTGCACTACGACATGTGGACCCAACAGCCTACACTCCCCTACCACATCCCCGGCCCGGAGCCATACGTGCCCACATCTGCGGGTGGCGGGCCTCGCCGCGGCCCTCTAAATCCACCCAAGTCCTGCCCGGTCTCGAACGCGAACTGGTGCTCACGGCCCCTACCAGGATTCTCGGATGAGGCAAGTTGTTACCGCAGTTCGGCTGATTGCTGGGCACAGGCGGAGACTTGTTTTAGGGAGGCTCCCGTAACCGGGAATAAGGGGTGCAAGGAATGGGAGAGGATCTGTGAAGGGTTTAAGGCGCAATGTTTGAAATGTGGAGCCGACCACAGCTGCAGTGGGGGGCTTAAAAGGAAGAGGGGGAGGGCTAGGAGCCTCTCTTCGGAGGGCGAGATGTTGTAATGCAGCGGGTTGCACATATAGTTGGTTTCACGGAGGATCGGTGATTGACTGGCTAGGTGTAATATGGTAAATAATTTAAAGTTACTAATCTTATCATCGGCGTTAAGCGCTGCAGTGACCGACAGGGATCAATAGTACAGTAGCTATTTTTTGTTATCCTACTTTGACGGACTCTTGCACTCGTACTGCTTGCCAGACACCCGTACGATACCCCTATAGTGCCCTTCACGGGCTAGCTCTCACCGTGCACCTTGAAGCACAGAAGGAGGCAAAAGCCGAAGTCACCTTCTCAAAATCTACGATACTAGGGCGGCTAGATTGAAGCAGAACACTCTTTATTGTTCAATATATCTAATTGATAACCAAAAGGGACCTACCCTATACCGATCTAGCATCCAGCCGTGAGGCATTCATTATGTTAAAGAGACAAGCCAACACGATATTCCAGCCCATCTGAAAGCTTCTCCCCACATGTTGTGTGTATCATACAAGGAAGGTGTCGTGCAAGGGAAGTATCCATAACTCAGACAACCCCTTGAAATCAAATAACTCAAAAACAATCGCAAGCCCACCTTCCTATCGTGCGGTAGTAGAAAAACCAAATTTGAACTTCACAGACCCCCCCAACCAAACACCTGTAAAAACCATCTCTCTCTCTACCCTGGCAAACCCTCAGAGCACATTTTCCATCCATCCATCTACTAACTCACTCACAATCGCATCAAAACAACAGGTAGCCCTCTGATAGAGATTCCATGTATCTTACATACAACGGCCCACACCCCTGCAATACCTCCATTGCATAACGGAGGAGACAAACTTCCATCCTCCATTTTTCTCCAAGAACAGTGCTCAAATACCGGTAGCGAAGGCACCTGGATGCAAGGGGGATCACATCAGGATATTGGAATTTTCCTCTTCGCCCAAGTTCTGGAAAACATTGCACGTTCAACTTTCAATCAGTTGGTTCGAAACGAGGGGGTAAAAAATGTCCGCTGTCGGGGGGAGCCTTTGATACTTGGAATGTGCTGTCGGATATCGTGCCCCTCTGTCGAGCTCCAAGGTGCTTTCGATCATGCGGATTGACGGTGGTGGTGGTGTCGAGGTGACCTGGAATTCTCATCGTGTTGGCCCTTTTATCCTTATCGTGCATTTTAATTGCAAGGTCAAATATGCGCAAGTATCTAATTCATGAATTCATGCAATTGGTTATCGGTTGAAGTTAAATTAAGAGCTTGAAAAAAGATGATCCAATATTGGCATTATTGAGCATTCTTCAGTGATGTTATAGCACGGTTGGTTTGGTTTGGATGTTGCAATAGTATATGTAACCTACTCCCAAGTATCTCGAGAATCCCAAAGGGACCCTGAAGATACTATTAGGATAGGGGGAGAAGAGTCGATGGATAGGTCTTCAATAGACAAGGTAAAAGGTATGGAACTAATAGAGTGACCGTTCAACTTGTAGTATTAAAGATGATAGTCCTGTGAGGCTTGAGAGTCCGAATCCTTAAGGGATTGCAGGCTCTTTAAATACAAAAGATTGTAGCTAGGAAAACTAAACAAAAGCGCAAACATCCTGTCCAACAAACATGCTAACAGAGGCAGCATACCAAGGTAACCATATTCCGAAAACAGAAGGTTAAAAGCGATAGGATGGAGCTAACAAAAACAAGTAATGGAATCCAAACAGGAAGGA
>QFET01004863.1:0-11586 GCA_003316355.1 Tuber calosporum | reverse complement strand
ATAGTCCTGTGAGGCTTGAGAGTCCGAATCCTTAAGGGATTGCAGGCTCTTTAAATACACAGATTGTAGCTAGGAAAACTAAACAAAAGCGCAAACATCCTGTCCAACAAACATGCTAACAGAGGCAGCATACCAAGGTAACCATATTCCGAAAACAGAGGGTTAAAAGCGATAGGATGGAGCTAACAAAAACAAGTAATGGAATCCAAACAGGAAGGAACAAAAATCGCTACTACTATACAAATCCAGTAGGTATAGGAGGAGGATAGCGATACCCAAATGGGTAGAATCAAGGAGGGGTAGTGATAAGCGAAACAAGGAAAGAATAACCAGTTAGGAAGTCATAACCAAGTAGGAAGGGACAACCAAATAGTAGCGCTTATCAGGTATAAACCCAAATAAGTAATAACCAACATCAAGTCAGTAGTAATAGTAGAAACATAATAGGATTCCGTTACAGTATATATTATTGATAAAGGAAGAACTTGTGAGCTCTTCAAGTTGGAAGAGTACAAGCCATATACTGGTTTTATAACTACCAGTTATGTTATTAAATCCTTACTTAGTTATCTATTTCATATATATTGATAATATTTTTACATATTGTATACAAATAATATATAATAATATTTATTTGATCTTAACTAAGTAAGTATGGCACTGTATTATGGAAGTTAAAATAATATAATGTTTATATCTTCTATATCTACAGAGTTTAATATAATTTTTCTTCTTCTTTGAAAGAAATAAAAACCTTAAGAAAAAATAAATGAAATAAAAAAAATTATATTCAGATATACTAAGAGCCCCACCTCGCCCTTAGCCGTCGTCCGCTTCCTTTTATTGGACGTCCGATAAATTTTTTCTTGCAAAATACTTTTGTCAATAAATCACCCAGTCTTAAGACAACCTTGAGTCACCTGCCATTTAAATGGTCTCTGGGGTTGAGAAGTAATTGCATAATTTGATTCTGTTAACACCAAGTGTTAACACTAAGCACTAGACAGGTATCAAGACCTGTATCGCCTGTGCCGATTGGTGATAGGAGGGTGAATACTCCATGCTTGAAGCACTTTCTTCACCTCTTGACATCCTATACCGTTGATTGTTTGTTGATTGTTACATGAGTTGTTGTCCTTTTGGTGATGGCTACCCTATGGGCAGTTGTTGAATTTGAAGTTCCGCCGTGTCGTTGAGGTGGTTGTTGGTGTTGTGTGTATTCTCTGTTGAGGAGAAAGCTGGAGAAGAAAGTAGGGGAGTGGAAGGGATGGGCTCCTTATATAGAAAATTTGCCTTATCAACCCTAGTTATAAAAATTAGGTAATAGGGCTACCATGAAATTATAATAAACAATTCTATTGTTCATTTTTTTCTTCTCCTTCTCCCATCTTTCTATCAGAGGTCTGCCTAAATACTTACATACAAACTGTATTCTAGTGCAACAAGCCTAGGATAATTGAGTGTTTTTTCTTTCTTTGACTATCCCTACAATTTAATTTGCATGCAAGCATCAAATTTCTATTCTGTCATTTTCTAACTTTATTATTCCTTTCTTTCTATCTTTATTGAATTCTATTCAGGAATGAAGAAACTACTATGCCAACTCCTCTAAAAACTGGAATAATTGAAGTGTGTACGAAATAATTAAAAGAGCCTGTACTAACCAAAACCTGACTATCGGACGTCAACCTCCCGATATTTCATTATACTTTACCAACTAGATAAATACCCAAACTATAGATACAGTATGTCGGAAAATATTTTTGAACAACCAACGACCTCTGTAGTATATTTTATATTTCAAAAATTGTAAAATTAGTCAAAATTCACTTTTTATCATATAAAATAAGTTCTCCTTTTTATCTACTTATTGGAACAAAAATCTGGACCAAATATTACCTGGTTGATAAGGTATTTCGTATTGAAGATTTTTATTTAATGTGCAACATAGTTGTCCTACACCCTTGCATAATAAATATGACTATTACGGCTTTTATACCAATCAGAATAACTGCAGGGAATTACTTCTAGAATGACCAAACCCATCACTGAATTTGTATTCTTATCTCCTTGAGATTTTGGTATCTTTTACTCTCAGTTGACTCTCTCTCTCGATATTTAACTTTCACTCCTATTTCTTATTAGACTCTCTATTCTTCCTTACAGGTAAGAATAAATCTATTCAAGCAGAACCTATTTTGTCACTTAATTTACTAATAATACGAGGAGTAGATCTGATACTATCATTTAATGCTACTGCTGGAATGTCTTTAGTGTCAGACTTAACAGAAAGGTTGATGTCTGATCTTGACTATGAAGTTTCTGATAGTGAATTTAGCTTCAAGAATAGTAAATCAGAATATAAAACTGAACATGAAAGTTATCAGGAAATATATGCTTAGTGATCAATACTTGTAAACCTTGTTAATGATTAATAGAAATTATGCAGCTTTGTTTAGATTTGTAATACTAATTCATTTTTGATACAAAAGGTTCTGATATTGTTATTGATGAGGATCTTGACAAGGGGCATAGTTCTGATCTCAGTTCAAACAAGCTTAAATGCCATGCAGACTATCTTTCAAACATAGATGAAATTTGTTCTTGCAAGCCTAATTGTGCCAAAAAAGCTCCTTATACTCAATGGTCTACCTGGATGAGTGATAATTGTTCTATGTCAATTAAGCAGTGAAAACTGGTAGCAATTTATCTTATGGCAAGTACAATAGTACTTTCAAAGCCTCGTTGAACAAGAAAATACAGTAAGCCTTCATTTATTGAGATGGAGAATAGAGCAACAGACCATACTCTATGTATATCATGCAATCACTACACAATTCTGTTTTGTTGGACGTGTATGCTAAACCTTCTTTTGCTGGTACTGAATACTGGGAAAATCACAACTTGTACCTTAATACTATATCTCAAGTCTGGTTTGGGTATACCTCTACCACTTTATAGCAATACTGGAAAACCATCTAATCATTCCTGGTCCAAAGGTATAATTCCACTTATAGTGTAGTTTAATATTTACAATAATATAATGAAATCCTACTATATTTCTACTATTGCTACTGACTTGATGTTGGTTCTTAATTCTTTGGGTTTATACCTGATAAGCACTACTATTTGATGGTCCCTTCCTACTTGATTATGACTTCCTAACTGATTAATTTTTCCTTATTTCGCTTATCATTACTCCCTCCTTGCTTCTCCTACCCATGTAGGTATCACTATCCTCCTGCTATACTTACTGGATCTATATAGTATTAAGCGATCACTTGTCCCTACTTGTTTGGATTCCATTACTTGTTTTATTAGCTCCATCCTGTCACAATTAACTATGTGTTTTTAGAAGATAGTTACCTAGTTATGCTGCCTCTGTTAGCCTATTGTTGAACAGGATGTTTGCGCTTTTGTTAAGTTTTCCTACTTGCAATTTTTTGTAATTAAAAGCCTGCAATCCCTTAGGGATTCAGACTCTCAAGCCCAACAGAACTATGATCTTCCATACTACAAGTTGAATGGTCACTCTATTAGTTCCATACCTTTTACCTTATCTATTGAAGACCTATCTATTGACTCTTCTCATCCTATCCTAATAATATCTTCAGAGTCTCTTTGACATTCTCAAGATACTTAGTAGTAGGTTACAAATAAGCTAATACCTTTCTATGATAAGAGACCCAAGAAAGAATCAATAGCTTTTTATCCAAACTGGAGTGCGAATATGGGGAGCTGATAGCAAGGCGATCCTAAAAACGATAAATGCAAAAAGTATCCTTGTTACGAAAGTTGAACTGCATAATCAAACTCTATTGCCCTGATTTTTCTACCTCTGCATTCTCCATTCCCAGTTACTTCAGGACTACCCAGGACCTACAATATCCCTTACCAGCTTTGTTTGATATCGGAAAGCTAGTAAGTACTTTAAGAAAATGCATATTCGACCACCTGAAAAAGGTATTTATGATAGTTGTACAATCTTGAAATGACAGATTAAGTCTCCTGAAGGACAAACTATTTGAAGCAGTGCAGAGGTAGAAGATCAGGTATTAACCGAAAGTCAATATAAGTTGGATGAACATGGCGGAGAGTGTCAGGAGTGTAGAGACTTTTACGAAGCTACAATATTGCAAGGTACGAGACATCAAGATGAGTCAGGATGTCATTCCTTTGATTTCCAACTTGTAGTTGAAATCTCTAAACGACTACTGCAACCTAGTCTGTGGTACTTTTTCTCACCATTTAAGTTGTATTCATTTGGAATCATTAATGATAACCGATCTCATACCTTGCATCACCACTTTCTATATTCTGAAGCTCAGCAACCTAAGGGACCAAAGCAAGTAGTTTCACTATTTCATCGCTATTGAACTACTGGTGGAAGAATGCAACCTTATATATATTTATAAGCTGATAATTGTAGTAGTCAGATTAAAAATAAGACTATGACTGCCTATTTGTATTAGATAGTCCAGTAAGGTTAGACTAATAGTATAGAGCTTTGCTTTCAAGTCAAGGGTCATATGTGGAACTTAGTTGATTGTAGCTTTGGTTCAGCCAAATATAAAGCCTCATGACTAGATATCGGGACTCCCAGCGATTATTGCCCTGCAATTGCAGTATCGACTAGAAATGATATTATTGAACTAGTTAACCTCTACGATAATGATACCCAAGAGAGCATCTTCTGCAATTGGGAGGGGATAGTTAATCCTATTCCGAAATCAGCTAAAGGAACCTAAACCTCTCACAACCTCCTCTCTCTAAAAGAATTCCCAGAAAAGGGTTTAGCAAAAAGATTCCCATTGGAGGAATGGAAATGATTTGATCCCATGATGGTAGAAATTACTCTAAACTAGATCTGTAGTGCATTTCCCAAAACACTCCCTGCGATTGGTTTAGAACCTGATAAGAGATTTGATATGTCGAAGAAATACAGCTGCTTCGCCCCTGAGCATGTAAGATAAACTTGACTCTATATGATGCTTACCGAAATTATTATTGAACAAGTGCAATTGTCAAAGGTTGCTACAGTTAAACTGGCAATTCCACAAGCAAAAACCAAGGGCAGTCAAGGTATAGGGAGTGTTCAGAAGGTATTAGGAAAAAGGAAAAGCCTACTACGGCTATAAAGGAAGAGGGGATATCCCCTTCAATGAATGTCAGGGATGGAAAGGGAGTTTTGAGTACTGAAGGAACTGATTTAAAAAATATACCAAAAGGACATGGTAGGTCACCAGGAGCTAAAAATAACCAGGCATGAAAAACAATGTTACTAAGGTACTTATCATAAAGTTTAATTTATAGATAATTTCATTTAATAGGGAATTAATTTTTGGAGCTTTTACAATATCATTAAAGTTTTTCATGCTACTTTGGTTATTGAATATAGGAAGTCTAAATAGTGGAGCTGTTATATCTCAAAAGCGTTTCAGTGTAGTAAGTTAGGTTGTAACATATTTTCCTGCTGATAACAAAAATGACTCAGAGTTTGGTTTTAATTGGTATAGGCTCATAAAGCTTTTAATGCAAACTATTTATCAATATAAAACAAAAAATACAGGTAATTATCAATTTTCACTATCGCAACTAATAAATAGGGCAAATATTTTAACATATATATTTCAAGACAATCAGAAGGTACTGTAGAAGATCAAGAAGTATAAAATGCCATAAAGTATATTTGTTGCCTTAGTTGAAAGGACCACTTTTGTCATATTAGTACCCAAATAATACATAATGATATCTATTTTATCCAAACCAAAAAAGTGTATTCCTATATTATGAAATTTAAAATCAGATAATATTTATTTCTATTTGTATAGGGTTTTAAATACAATTTGCTATTTGAAATAAATAAAGATACAAGAGAGAATAAATAAAATAAATAAAATATATACAAATATACTAAGAGCTCCACCTCGCTCTTAGCCGTCGTCCGCTACCTGTTATTGGACATCTGATAGATTCTTTCTTCCAAAATACCTTTGTCAATCCAACACATAGTCTTTCGACAATCTTGGTTGACTGGCTATTTGAATTGGCCTTGGTGTTGAGAAGTATTTGCATATTTTGGATCTGTTAACACCTAGTGTTATAACTCAGCATAAGGCAGGTATCAAGACCTTTATCGCCTATGCCAGTCTGAAATAGGAGGGTTGATACTCAATACCCTTGGGACTCTCTTCACCTTTTGATATCTGATAGTGTTGATAGTTCCCTAATATGTACTCAGGTTGTGGTCCTTTTGCTAGTGGCTACCCTTTAGGCAATTGTTGTATCCAAGATTCTGCTAGTTGTCCTGGAAGTTGGTAGAGTGGATTGTGTTGTCTGTTGAGGAGAGAACTGGAGATGAAAGTGAGAAAGTGAAAGGGATAGTCTCCTTATATAGAAAATTTGCCTCATCAACCCTAATTATAAATATTAGGCAATAGGGCTACCAGCAAATTAGAATTTACAATTCTATTATTCAACTTTTTTTTCTCTATATTTTCTCTGCCCTGACACTTAAGGTCTTTCTAAATACTTGTATACAAACTGTGTCCTAGTTCAACAAGCTGTGAATTATTGTGTATTGTTTTTCTCTTTGAATATTCTGATAATTTAATTCGCCTACAGGTATTAAATCTCTATTCTATCCCTTTTCCACTTTTGTTTTCTCTCCTCTTTCTATCTTTGCCAAATTTTTCCATGAAAGCAGCAACTACTATATCAGCTACTGTGAAAGTTTGAATAATTCAACTGTGTGCTAGACAATCAAAATAGGGTATGAAAGACTGGAAGGAGGTTGCAAGTCTCAGCCAATATCTGTGTTGGTATTGACTTATAAGCAAAATTTATTTCTTTATTAGAGTCTTCATCAAAGTCTACCTCTTTATTCATTTTCTTCCTATATTATTCGTTTAACTCTTGATTTACTCACTTACAATGTACTTCTCTAACCCTTAAAGAGATAATTTGATATTTTGACTCACATCAATAGGATGTGGAAGTTAAACAACCTGGAATGAATCCCAGATAATATCTGCCATGTCTTGAATAAAGATTTCTCAAGCTTTATCCTTTCCTCAGGTAACTGCTACCATCTTTTTTCCTATCATACTATCAATTAAGTTTTTTCCTATTACTAATTATTTTCTCCCCAGCTACCTCAATTATCTCCTACCTTTCATTCCTCTTTGACTATATTAGAGTATATTTTTCCCTATCTAGTTTGTATAAATTATAATTGCAATATACTGATATTCAAAATGACTTTAAAACTTTATTTTACTGATATAAAGTGGGTGAATACTACCCTGCGCAGCTCTCGAGAATCAAGATGAGATTATTGTTGTATGCACAGATAGTATCAAGCATATTGTTTGTCTAACATACTTGGAAGAGGTCTATAGCAGGTGTTGTCTCCTAATCATCTGGAACTGGAATTTACTACTAGTTAAGCAACTTAAGCACGTTGCTCAACTTAGCTTGAATAGTGGTATTGAATTTAATGATTACTCCCTCATTATTTTCTTGCTGCTCCCTAACAATTGATAGAATAGTACCTTTCCCTCAAAAGATAATTGGCTAAAGAACCTGCGATAAACTATTTGCAATGGTTTTTTCAGTGAAATTGTACCTTTCCTCCTATTATAACATCATTTTGATTATGAGATCTAACCAGTCTTACCTTCTATAAAATTGTAAGTTTTGTCCTCTATATACTCATGCTGAATCGCAGTTAGATCCAGATTGCCAATATTCTCCCAGTTGTTGTAACACTTTCCTGTGTAAAACTGGCACAAACATGTATGCATCTTGTAGAGGTATAACAATAGTAACACAGATCCTAAACTGTTAGGATATCAAGTGAGCATTCTCACAGCAGATCTCGATAAGTTGTTATACACCCATCGCTTACAATCTTGCTACACACACTAAGTACTGGACTTACCTTCTATGGTTTTGTATAGACTGAAAAGAAGTAATAACTCAACTAACTATATCGAAAGCTCTGTTTATCGAGGGCTGCCTTCTCTAAGTCCTGAAAAATAACAGTCTTTAAATATACTTGGTGGCTTATTCAAAGCCGTATCAATAAATCCAATATCAAAGGTCGCTAACAGAGGCTTGAAACCAATACAAAAATATTTCTAGTTTCAAACGGATACAGGAAACGAAATATAAAACTTATCATGAATCTGCCTGATATATGAAACCCAACATCAAACCAACTAAGTATAAACAGATACTTGAAACTCAACATAAATCAAATAAATATCAACGGATACCTGAAACCAAACAGCTAATATGTTAAGTATCAAATGATACTTAAAACCAATCATAAACCAACTAACACCTTACTAGCCCTACTAGTTACCGTTAGCCTTGTCAATTTGAACAATAGTAACCAGTCCTGATTACACTTAGAGTACCCAATTTCGTTTTCAAGGAGATAGTTTCCTGAGTTCAAATTATATGCATTCTTCTTACAAAGTTGATAGTTAGGTCAATTAAACTTTAACCACCTAAGTATCATATCCTCAAAGTCCATTGGTACTTTTCTGGTAGTATTTGTAATATACTAAATATTGTTTTAGTATTGGTCTTGGGAACGGTGAAACTAAAATTATTCAATTGAAACACTTATAGTCTCTTTCTCTGAGTAGTGTAAATGAAGCAGTTCTGTACTAGGTGTAGAAAACTACCATCTCTTGATTGTCATTCCTATACCTCTCCTTTCTCCAAACTGCTCTCCCAGAACTTAATCTATTTTCTCCTACCACCCTACTCACCCCTTCTAGCCTACCTCGGTCCTCCCTGTTGATGTAGGAACTTTTACTAGTCTTTCTCTTTCTTCTATCAAGATTTTTAGCCTACTAGTGCTCTATAATTATAAGGCACTTACATTCTAGATGGTTCTCTAACTCTGGTAACTTGTAAAGAAAGTTTTAGTCCCATCCAACAGACGAGAATATTGAGTTTAAAGTTAACCTTATATCAGCAATAGGTATTGGTAACTTCTTTCTTTGACTGTCTTAGTACTTCAACTACCGTTTTCACTTAAGTCCAAAAATCTTTTATTTCTACATAACATTTCTCTGCAAGGAGTACTGATAGGTCTGAATCAACTTGAACCTGTCATCAAGGTTGATTTAACTGTTCCACTGGCAGTTTATTGTTATTGGATCTTAGATTTTACTTATTGATTTTTGATCCTGAATGTTGAATTTTATCTCAAGAGTTGCAATTGATTATTTTTCCTTTATATTTACTATAGGAATGAATTTTATTTTTTCTTAATTACATTCTTATATTCTAAGTTATTATCATAAACTTACATGAAGTTTAGAGTTAAGTAACGTTCATTATTTCACTCATTTTGGGTTTAACTTCTGTTTAAAACACTCATATTCAATCAGTCTTAACTTAAACTATATTTTGAATGTCAAGAAAACAGTTCAACTTTTTTAAAGTTTTATTGTATTGATAATGGAATGCCTTGTAAGCTCTTCAAGTTCCCAGAGTACAATGCATATAGTCTTTTTTTAACTATGATAGTTGTGAAAAAATAATGGAAAATGGCAATTCGTGTTTATGGCTGACTCGGCTACTAGGAATATCCAGATTTGGGAGGGGGGATCCCAGGATCCTTTCATGATCGTACTGGCTCTGGCCGGAAGATATTCAGAATGAGAGAATTGCAGAATTAATAAACTGGAAGAAGATTGTTAAGGGCTAGGAAGATTTAATTATGTCAGGCTTCAAGTGGGCTAAATGTACACAATGTACAGGTATAAATTTTCAAGTAGAATGTGATCTTTACCAAACCTTGTATCATGACAAAATTCAGATATAGGCTTCTATATCTTGTGTAATTTGACAGTATCTGATACTCTAGCACTCCTCCCCCCCTGTCTGACAACAGCTGGTACCATAGGATCCAAGTCAGGTAATGTCATCTATATGAATTTTATATCCATATTCTGAAGAAGTACTTAACTTAAAGAGTTCTTGAGGTTACAATTCAAACTGCAGTAAAATTGACAGAGTCTTTTATGAGATGAATATCAGTATATATCTACATATTTTATTATATTTTGTGGATTATGTAGATCTTGGACAGATTATGAGCTCTGTGGATAATCATCATATGGAGATCCAGTATATATAGTCTGGTAGCTAATATTGAGTTCAATGATGTCCAGCTAATAAATCTAAATTGAAATAGGAGTTAGAGAGGAATCCAGTTTCAATGTAACCTACTCCCAAGTATCTCGAGAATCCTAAAGGGACTCTAAAGATACTATTAGGATACGGGGAGAAGCGTCGATGGATAAGTCTTAAATAGATAAGGTGAAAGGTATGGAAATAATAGAGTGACCATTCAACTTGTAGTATAAAAGATGATAGTCCTGTAAGGCTTGAGAGTCTGAATCCTTATGGGATTGCAGGCTCTTTAAATACAAAAGATTGTAGCTAGGAAAACTAAACAAAAGCACAAACATCCTGTCCAACAATCATGCTAACACAGGGAGCATAATAAGGTAACCATATTCCGAAAACAGAGAGTGAAAGGCAACAGGATGAAGCTAACAAAACAAGTAATGGAATCCAAACAGGAAGGAACAAAAGATCGCTACTACTATACAAATCTAGTAGGTATAGCAGGAGGATAACGATACCCAAATGGGTAGAAGCAAGGAGGGGTAGTGATAAGCGAAACAAGGAAAGAATAACCAGTTAGGAAGTCATAACCAAGTAGGAAGGGACAACCAAATAGTAGCGCTTATCAGGTATAAACCCAAATAAGTAATAACCAACATCAAGTCAGTAGTAATAGTAGAAACATAGTAGGATTCTGTTAGATTCCCCTTAAAAGAAATAAAATAAACAAACAAATAAGGAATATCCTAAAGGGCTTAATGACCAACCCGCCTTTGGAGCATTCCACTCAATTTTAAAATATAGAACTTAATCAGTAAACATATATCCATCACTGGTATCAGGACCTTACACCTTTATAAGCCCTATAGTTGTTAGGCACATAACTCCCACAAAGGCCCAGAGGAGCAGTTGGAGAGCTCTGGGCTTGAAACTCCACAGACTAATATCCCCCTCAGGCCCCGACGTTGGCCCCAGACGACAGCACTGGCGCCTTGTGCAGTTGCTCACAATCATAGAAAGAAGAAATATTGGAGCACCTCTTGTAACACCATATACGTCGTAGCCGTCCGTCCGACCGGAACCTGTCCGCAGGGTATATAAGAGGGCATCTCTGGCTACACCTGGGAAAAAGAACCAAGCGATTTCGTTAAGACCTCGGAGAGTTACACCCCGTTGAAGTTAAGAGACCAAAACAACGTCCGGAAGCCTAGGAGGGAGTGGTATTCGGCCTATTCCGCAGAGAATAGTACCGAACCCCAAATGAATGCCTATCATAGGCAAGCAAGCCTATCGGAACATGTTGATAAGGAGAGGCAGTGAAGACGAGAAGGCCATTGGACCGATCGTGAACACAAGTCATCCTGAAAGCCCACTGCAGAGCCGGATATCACGGCACGAAGCGGATTGGGTCGACAACCAAGTTGGCCCCTT
>QFET01004858.1:0-13413 GCA_003316355.1 Tuber calosporum | reverse complement strand
CGTAAGCCTCACAAGGCTTACTCTGCTTTTCTGTCCTTCCTGTCTAGCGCTCTTCTAGGAAATCGTGACAATATCCTTCAGGCATTTCGAGATATGTTTCCGTATCGATGTCTCCGTAAAGGAAATCGCTTTTGAGATTGAGTTGTTGTAGAGTGTAGTTCTGATAAACCGCTATACTTAATAATACTCGAAGGGATTCAAGTCCTGCGACCAGTGCATAGACTTCTTCGAAGTCTTCTCCTAGTATTTGACTGAAACCTTTAGCACAGTATCTTCCTTTTCGTCGTTCGATACTTCCGTCTTGTTCCACTTTTGCCTTGTAAACCCATCTTCCTTTGATTACCTTCTTATTTGTTGGTTTGTCCACGATTCCCCCTACTTCCCTCTTTTCCAACACCTTCATTTCTTCATCCATGACTTTGATCCATTCGTCTCATTCTGTCAATGCCATAGCTTCCTTGTAGGAGGTAGGGTTAGGTATATAATACATCAATCTGGCAGTGTGGAGTTGAAACTGTGAGAGTAACTCTTCGCGTTCCTGTATTTCCTGTCGGATTTGATCACACTTTTCCCTATCATTCTCTGGCTTGGCGAGTTCTTTGCAAAGAACTTTGATTTCCTTATTGACACGTGTTTGGAGGAGTTCTTGTCCTTTTTCGGTCAATTTAGGTTGTCGTTTTTCGCGAAGAGTGACATTCGGATGAATCGTTCCTGTACGAGGATATTTCTGGATGGTTGTTGGTGTATCCTCGAAGGAGCCTGGAATAGTTTGTTGTTTATGAGGTGTTGTTGGTGTTTGTTGAGGTATAGGTTCAACGTTTTCGGATAATTTTGTTGTTGCGGGGGTGTGATGATATTCGAATAAAACTCCTTTAATCTTCTCAAACTTGACATCCTTGACTTCGGTTACTGTGCGTCTTCCAGGTATATAGAATCGATATACGGTAGGATTTGAAGTATAGCCTACTAAGTAACCTTGTTCTGTTGTTGGATCTAATTTGCCTCGTTTTTCAGAGGGTATATGTATCCTAGCTGATGTGTACCATGGATGCAAGTGGTCGATAGTGGGTTTCATTTTATGTAGTCTTTCGAACGGTGTTGTTTCGAATGTTGTATGCCATCGTCTATTGTATAGGTAAACAGCAGTTGAATATGCTTCTCCCTATAAGAATTTCTTGTTGGATGGTAACATACATCTTACTATCGTAGTAAGAGTTCCATTTATCCGTTCGGCAACTCTGTTTAGTTCAGGGTGGTAAGGTGGTGATGTGGTATGTATTACTCCATTGTTGTTGAAAAATTCTTTCACTTCCTGGTTGATGTACTCGGTTCCATTATCACTATGAAATCTTTTGATCCTCGTTTCAAATTGTGTTTGAACCAGTTCCCAGAAGTGTTTGATTGCAGTTGCAGCTCCGTTCTTAGTTCGTAGAAGGTTTATCCAGCAATATCATGAATAATCATTGACAAATGTCATATAATATTCATTTTGTCCTAGTGTTTTTTCCGAAATTCGTCCGCTTAGGTCAGAATGAACCTTCTCGAATGGTTTGGTAGTCTTAATACCAATTGACGGTGGTGACGAATGCGTTGATTTTTGTTTTCTGCAGGTATCACATTCGAAATCCTTAGGTGGAGCGATGCGAGATGATTCTTTGTAACAGGCCTTGATTACACTTAGATGTCCAAGACTCTGATGCAACTTTTCGTACGGTGTAATAAAAGAAAAATCATTAGATAATAAAACATGCCACAGTCCATTTTCCTTCTTTGCCGTCATGAAACTTTTTCCTCCTCTTTTGTAATTCCTATTTCCTCCTTTGACATTTATCTCTACTCCTGCATCGTCCAATCGAGACTCTGAGACTAAGGAATATCTATATTCAGGTATATACAGTGTGGATCGGAGCACGACTGTATGTTTGGATCCATCCAGCAAAAGCACATATACTTGTGCGTCTCCTTTGCCGGTCGCTCGGTGGATATTGCCGTCTGCTGTTACTATGGTGTTACTTGAGGGGTTCATATGTAGAAAGTTACCTTGGTTGGGTGATATATGACTTGAGGCTCCTGAGTCGCAGAGCCAATCTCGTGTGATGTTTGCTGATGAGGTATCTCTAGCCATCAACACCGTAACAGTTGTATCTGTTGCAGCGGCGGTACTTGTTTTTCCTTTCTTTGCCTTGTCTCTTTTCATGTTATTGCACTTGGCAGTAACATGATTGTCCCATCTTTTTCCCCTTGCCTTGCAGTAGGTACATTCTCGAATGTTCTTCTTGAATGGTACCGATAGCACTTTTTCTTCTTCTACCTTTTCTCCTTTTTCCGCTTTTCTGCTGACAAAGGAGTTTCTTATGTCTGCATACCGTTCTTCCTGTCGTGCGGCAAGCATGTCGCACAGCTCGGGATATATCTCGCGTACGGATATCATGAAGTATGAGCCTTTCATGACTGCGGATCGAGTGACGGTAAACATAATTTTTCGAAATTCATCTGTGTCGTCTGGTGTGGATATCCATCGTTTTAAGGGTCTGTTCCAGGCAGATTCGAAGTGTGCGATGTGGTCGGAGAATTTTTGTCCTTGCTTCAAACGAAGCCTGACCAGGTCAGTAAGAAGCATCATGTTGGTAGTAGGGGTTTCTTTGTCGAATCGATCTTTGAACGCTTGCCGGACTCCGTAACTTGTTGGGTGTGGCGATATGTCGGTGTGAAAGGCTTTGTCTACGGACTGGTTAGGAAAAATCTTGCTTGATTATTTTTGTGTCCCCATTCGGTTACTGATTCTGTGGAGGATAATTTGTCATCTTTTTCGGGTTTCTCCGTTGTGCCGTTGACTATGTCACATATCTCAAGGATTTGGAAAACACATTGCCAGGCATCAGCCCTGGTTCTGTAGTCTTCTTGTCCATGAAGCTTAGCGTAGTCTTTGCCAGACGTTGAGTATCCGGAGGTGGAGGATGAGGAAGACATCGTGTGTGATATTTTGGTAATATGGGATTAAAGATATGTAAAGAGGGGTAACAGTGACGAGGTGCTCAATATAGATATTATCTTAGTGGTTTTCGATGTAAGATTTGCGGAGTGATTGCAAACCCGGGCTCATAACATGAAATTATATGCGATGAATGACACTTGCTCTTGTAATTAGAGTTGGTAGTCAAAGCTCACAATATAGTTATACTAAGATAAAATATATTCTGAGTTGTGTACTTGTCCTAAGCGAAGGGCAAGTTGTCTCCTTTATATACCCTTTTATGGTTACACAAATAGTACACTTAAAGAAATACCCAGAACATGCTAGAATCCACTACATACTTCTTGAAGATCACATGACTATGTCACATGACCGACATAGTCATATGATTAGTAGGATAAGGAAACGTACATTTCAACAGCGGTGCAGCGCCCTTACCAGCAGGCCCACAGCCCACAGACTTTCCAGTTGGACTTTCACCGCTACTCGCATTCATGATCTATAGCCCATCCGAATCGTTGGAATCATTATGCCTCTAGGGGCCATCAGGAAGTGGGAATCGCAGATCTGAACTACAGTACCGTAGCAGAGGTGGTGGTGGTGGTGGTGGTGAAATTTCGTGATCAACATAGGGAGGGGCATACCGTACAAGTAGTTTACCCTAGTCAAAAAAAACAAAGGCGAAATGTGTGCCAATCTCCAAAATACGTACTGTGCCGTAGCAGTGAGCCCCACCTAATTACCTTTGTATATACTCGAGTACCCGAGTACGGTACCGGCCATGTACCGTATTATCTTGAATAAGA
The DNA here is from genome assembly GCA_003316355.1 of Tuber calosporum. Taxonomy (NCBI): domain Eukaryota; kingdom Fungi; phylum Ascomycota; class Pezizomycetes; order Pezizales; family Tuberaceae; genus Tuber; species Tuber calosporum. The sequence goes on along the minus strand of QFET01004858.1, from coordinate 9,633 downwards.
GAGAATTGTCTCAGGCCGTCTAAGTTTCCAATTTTAGTGGGGACACCAGCAAAATAAAACGACGCGTTACTTAGAGAGGAAACTCAGACGTCCTGAGACAATTCTCTCTTATTCAAGATAATAGGGTATGATACCTCATTACGGTATCTTGAGAAATTCGCCTGCAGCCGGAACGTTGAAATAAAGTATAGTAGGGGCTGGAATGAAACATCCAATAGAATCAGGGAGAGTCCGAAATTGGCCTGGCTTTGGCCATAGAAGGTTAGGTGATGGCGTTTCTTCCCTTTTGCAGATTTGGGTCGAGACGGATTGCAGTGCAGGAAACCCTTATCGACGAACTAGCGGCAGGCGGATCTCCCTACTCGTAGATAATACGGTACGGGGTGCAGTAGGCGGGATAGAGGTTCGTTTTTTGGGGGGACAGTTATGTGAGGAGTAGTGTGCTCGAGTATGGTTCTGCTTACTATATAAACCAACATTTTGTCTCATTGAACATTGGGGGAAAAAAAGGGGAAAAACGCGTAAATATTCTCTAGAGTTTTTTTTCCCCTGGTATATATGTATATTTGGGACTTTTGATCGGACCCCTGTATAACCCTTTTTTGATAAAAGAAATATAGAAAGAAAAACACCTCAGAAGTATAATTCCAGAACATTAGCTTTCATAAAACGTCTGGAAAATACCAGAAATATGACTTATAATGTCATCTTGTAACTACCCAATTATTCTGCTCTCACCCTCCAATATGGCTTGTACAAGTGTCATAATATATTGCCTCTCTTGTATAATATATTAGTAGGACTTCTCTCTATAATCCTTAATATTAACCCCAGCTTCATACAAAATCACTCACCTTTTGGATATTTTTCCTATTTTGGATGTCTCATTGACTCATTTTTAAACACTATTAAAAAGTTTTTATAATACTTCCACAATACAAGATATTAAGAATTCATCTCGTAGCCACTGTAGCTACACATACTGGCTATAGACTCTATGGAATAAATAAATAAATAAATAAATAAATAAATAAATAAATAAATAAATAAAAGGTTGATTTTTGGGGTTGGTATAAACTTTTTCCCAGGCCTACTTTTCAGCCAGATTTTTCGTTGGCTGATTGCGAGCAGAACCATAAAGTGTTTGGTTTCTACTGCTGTCAGGTTAGATTGCTACTTGAGCAGTGCCGGCAGTCTATGATACAAAGACTAACAATGGATTGGAGCGCGGGCTAGCGGGATAGGGTATACGACATAATACAAATATCATAATAATATGATACTAGATTTTTAGTAGCTGTGCAAGACCGGTATGCTAGCAAAAAAGTACCTCACGGGAGCAGGGCATAGGGCATGGATATGCATAGAACACCGGCTTGCTGAAACCTAGAACTGACTACTCGCTTGCCTCATACTCTCTATACGGCATTCGGCTACCCAAATACATCCCCATCGTGCCGAACCCATCTCTAGATAAATATAGTTCGGTTGGACAAACAAGACCAGAGCCCCCAGGTTAAAATAACCTATTAGCTTGCTTATCCTTCCTCTTCTGTAGCTGCTCCTTAGAGAGGACTTTCTTCGCCTTCCCAGGAGCCTGCCAGAACAAACTCGGCGATTCCCCTTCATTTAGGGTATGCGCCAGATACCCCCTATGCTCCGGATCTCTGTAGTACTCAATGTCCTTACGTGCTGTCGGGTTGGCAAGTCGTACGTTCGGTGGGTAGCGTTCTGGATGCACGACGGCTCTGATGCCATTCTTGTTGAAGAAGCGGGTCACGACCTTGCCGCCAGCATCTTCGACGGCTTTTATGGCTTCGCGGGAGGCACGGGAGACGGTGATTTCTATGGGTGTTTTAAAGACTTGTTTGCCCTGTTGAGGTCTTTGAATGAGTACTGGGGGTTAGGCAATTGGGGAGAGCTTATATGGCGTACCCGTGCTAGCAACTTTACGCCGTCTTTGATGCCGTGTAGGCATCTAGTGTCCACGAGTTCCTTGAGGGTGATGGGCTTGGCAGGGTCTATTCGGCCTTGGTCGATCCAGTCTTGTAACCTGTCGAGATTCAGTGGAGATATTTCTGGAGAGAAGCTATTGGCCCATCAATTAGTTTAATACCACTCCAGAGGAAAGGCGAAATGAAGCATACAGATTGGCTTTGCCCTTCTCAGGGTGTGTAATATGTAACGGTGTCTGACCCCCTTGGAATCCAGCGGGGACTTTTCCATGTTGCTTCTGACCCTTATGACCCCTTCCTGATGTCTTCCCCTTCCCCGACGAAGGGCCACGACCCCTGCGAATCCGCTTCTTGAAGGAAGCCTTGACATCTCGTAAGTCTCCAAGGATAGAGACAGACCGGTACTGTTGGAATTGAGCACTAAAGAGTATCTGAACAGGCGGGTAATAGTTCGATCGGAGAGCTAACCCCACAGTTTGTGAGAAGGTTGGCAGGAAGGGCATGGTTTATGCGGTTTCCTTTCCTTCGAAATCTGTGCAGTATCAGGACGAAGATGGGATAAGTTGGAGCATTTTGATAGCAGTGCACCCTGCTGCTGCTGAGAACAAAGCATTGTCTTGGCGCATTTCGTCTTTTTTGCTCGTTAGCTCTGGAGAGTTCAGCCGCACCTTCTGGCGCACACTGTTCCCCTCCTTGCTCTCTGAGATTTCAACACTTCTCTCTCTGAAACTTCGATTTTTTTCTCAGTCAAACCGGTCCACCATCCACACCCCAACAACTGCTCCCCTATTTCTTCGTTCTCACAAACAACCTCCGCCCTACGAATCCATTCTGTCTTCTGAGAAGACATCACACCGACATCTACCTTCGTCATGCCCGAGACTCAAGCTGCAGGTATTGTTATTCCCGACGAGCAGCGCCCGCTCGATCAGATTCCGGTCTCCCCTCCTAACGGTGAGGTTGAGGAGACCGGAGAGGATGGTCTTGGACTTCCTAGCAACAAAGAGCAGCTTACCGTCTTTCACTCTGCCGACAATTTTAATGTCAAACACCCCCTCATGAATACGTGGACTCTTTGGTATACCAAGCCTCCGAGCAATAGGGTCAGTACAGTATCATGCCTTGCTTGTGTGAAAATTTAGCAGACTTTCTACCTATATATTGGCTTGGGCTTGTGACTAACTCTCTTTACTTTAGGGAGAAAACAATTGGAACGATTTGCTCAAGGAGGTTGTGACATTCGATTCTGTTGAAGAGTTCTGGGGGATTTATGCATGTTTCTCCGCTTCCGCCTGAGGTTTGTAGTGTTAACCAGTCTCTCTTTTCGCAGAATAACATAGCAAAAACATCTGAACTCGGGTTGAAATCCGACTACCACCTCTTCAAGTCTGGTGTTCGCCCGGAATGGGAAGACGACCAAAACAAGCACGGTGGTAGATGGGCACACCAATTCAAGCGCGGTGCTCCGATCGATGATCTCTGGCTTCACGTCATGCTTGCTGCCATCGGTGAGACTTTAGAGTCCGATAAGGATAAGGAAATCACGGGTGTTGTTGTCAACGTCCGTAAGGCGCTCTATAGAATCGGTCTCTGGACCAAGACTACAGGTGGTGGGAAAGGTACTCCAGAGCATGCGGCGTTGATGGAGATCGGCAAGAACTTCAAGGAGGCCCTGAAGCTTGGTGATAAGGAGGTTGTTGAATTTTCCGGCCATACCGAGAGCGCCCAGTCCGGACAGAGCAGGGCCAGGGCCAAGTATGTTGTTTGAAAGTGAACCTCCATCTTCCTATCTTGTCCTGTCCCCTTGCAGTCATCAGATTGGGCGATTCTTTGGCAGTACAAGGGATTACTCCTTTCTTTGCCGGGGGGCTTCCCCTCCTCATTTCCACCCTTCTGCTAAGCGTTGCGATTACGGACCGCATTCCTTTAGCTGTATCAATTACTTTGCTTGGAGATTCCAGCTCTTTGCTCCTTTCCTTGGGGTCTGGTGTATATTTGTTTTTCAGTTTCATGTTTTCATGTTCTTTTCCTAGGAAGCAGTGGCGAAGCGGAGGTGATGGAGGCTGTTGGTTGACATCCTCGTACGGGTTGTGAAATAGAAATTGTTTTTCTGGAAACAGTGAACTTTAGACTTTAAACACAAATATTGACAAATGGTCACCCGAGCCTTGTGGTTGAGTTAGGTGGGTTCAAGTGTTCACAGGTTAAGTTGGGGCCGAGCCGACTCGTTACCCAGGTAGGCCTATTGCAAGGCTTATCAAGATCTACAGTCACGGCAACTATTGGGTGAAGCCGTCTGTGCTATAGATACTTGTCACACCAAATTTGCAAAAGGCGAGTGGAGGGAGTGGTATGAGTCCCCTCGAATCGTCTATTACACCTGCCCGTAAAAACTGTAATAATTGAATCTCATTCTGGGACGTCTGGAATTCCCTCCTTTGGGTTAGGGGGAAAACACGGCAAAAAAAAAGAAATACGACCTTACTTCAGAGAGGTAACTCCAACGTCCTAGCGTGAGGTCCAATTATTCCAGTTCTTACGGTATTCATGGACTTTGTAATTAGCTATGTTTGCCTAGGACCAAAAAAGAAAAAGAGAGAAATCTCCATGCAACTATCAAGGGTATTCAAAGTTAGTGAACCAAATTTGTGTTGAAAACGCCATCAAAAACCGAAGTGCATTAGTGTTGGTGGCAAGCCGGAAATGGCCAGTGTACCTTCTGATATCTGGTTACTGTTAGAATAGCTCTATAGTTATCTTGTGCAACAGTCAACCATAAGCCTCCAGTATTTGGAGCCAGATATTTAGAGCTCCTAACTCTAAATATATTCGTCTGTCTCATGCTGCCATATCTGTACTGCCTATCTAAGTTTTATCCTACTATAAGACTTATTTGCATAACCTATGTCGAACTACAGAGTGCCCTGTACTCTATTTGCTGCTCATATTAGAGAATGTAGGAGTATCCACAAGTTCACCAGAGGTAATGGTCTTGGTTGTAAAGAAAGTGAAAGGTTTTATTCCTAAAAATTATTGAATATAATCTCTCAAGAGTTTGTGAAACTTTGGCAACGAGAGTTATGAAAGTAAATAGAATAGCTTGCCTACTACAATTTGGTATAGCCCACCTGCCCTGCTCGTGTCAACAGAAATGGGATTAAAGGGATAATCTAGTGATCATGGTTGAAATTACCTATATTGACTAAAACATTCACATTATCACTCAGATATATAAAACGCAATATTTTTTACCTTTTTTTAAAATAATAATATTATTATTCCACCTATAGAATGCTAATATTCTATACTTTTTCCAGTACTCTACATATGAGGTCGGCTTAGAAAGAGGAAAGATGGTTGTATCATTCATTATCTTTTATCAACGACCTGCCGTAAGGCAGTGTCACCCATACTTAGGGGAACTAAGAATACCCACAAACACACGCTAGTAAGGTAACTAGTCAACTGGGCAGTCGATTGGCTGAAACTCTAGAGCCCAATTAGAGCTTGGTTAGAATCTCACTAAAAGTATCATACTTTGAATACTCCCCCCGCCTGCCACAGCTTCACCCCCGGTCACTCGCCCGGGAGAGCACGCACCAAATCCCCCTTGTGCCGCCCCGCTAGACGAAACCACTTGCCAATAAAGGACCTGGTGCACCGCACCACCCCGCACTTAGGTGTTCCGCCTGAAGACTCATTTACATTCCATTAGGCCATCATGGTATCCTTCAGTTTCAATGGCTAAACAATTTTTGTATGAAAAATAAGAATCTTCAAAAAAAAAAAAAGCCCTAGTGCTTTTGGTATCGAATTTTGCGCAGGGAATATGGTTCAACTCCAATGGCCAAAGGATTTTCAACTATGATACAACTTTAATGAGAGCCATAGTCATATTAGATCCTCTACACATTAGTAGGGGGACAGGATATCTTGAGCTTTTGATGGGGGAATTGGGGGGGGAGTGTCAGGAACATGTAAATTGATGTTATTTTCCTTGGCAAGAGCCACTGGGAGACCCTTGGTAGGATATTAACCTATAATTGGCAACTCTGGACGAGTTAACATGCAAAGGTAGGGAATTAACCCAAACAGACAGGGATGTATTTGGCTGGCTGGCCTTCGCAAAAACTGGTTACTAACTTTCTTGGGATCCGTGGACAAGCCACAATGAATGTCCTCCTGTTATAGTATGATACTGCACAAGTATCATGCTCCTGCACTTTTCTCTCACATTATCACTCTCACAGACGGAATGAAAGGGCACAAATGGAGTAATAATAGACCCGGCATCCCTGTCAATGACGCGGCCAGAGGCTCGAGGTAGGATAAGATAAATTGACTCAGAGCTCATTCTCTCCATCTCTCTATCTTCCACAACTCACTTAACTTACAAACCTAACTACTCTTATCCCAGTCTACAGCCCCACTACCAAAGCCCGCTCACGGGTATCACGAGAGCATGCTAAACCGCACCCTACCTGAACTCTTCTTCATAAGAACTTGCATAACATCCCTACAATCCATACCCCCGCTGAGCACTCTCTATACACTCTCTCGGTTCACCATTCTACCATCCAAATTCCGTTTACCAATAGCGCTGGAGTTATATCTATTTGCAGAAGCGCTATTTTTCACAGCGGTTTACCTTCCTCGAAAACTAATCCTACAAAAGGTAACCCCCTGTGAAGGAAGGGAGAAAGGAAGAAAGAGGACTAATGCGACATGATAATATTACAACAGCCAGCACAACACCCCCCGCGATCCGCGCGCTCCAACCGACAGGCTCTATTCAAGAAATGTATTGATGAGACGCCAGATGTGGGCGCGTATCTTTCTGGTTGGTTCCACGGCGCCGCCGTGGAAATGATCAAGCGGGAGAATGTGAGGGAGTTTCTCTCCTGGGCGTTTTTAAACGAGCCGCAGGGCGGAGGAGCGGAAGAGTTCGCAGAGTTGGAGGAGTATCTCATTCTGCTTGAAAGTAGGCTCGGGAAGGGGTTTGAGAAGGGGTACGATAAAAAAGTGAAGTGCGTTAGGTTGACGGTTGACGGGGTGGTCATGGAGTACAGGAGTTTGCTCTGGTATTTTGTCGGTACCCTTATCCGTTGGCGGGGGGAGGTGGTGGCTGCTGATTGATGGATGGGGATGATAGATTGTTTACATCGTCGATTTAACAACTTGCATACGCTTCTCCCTGCACTCTTTCAACCACTTTGCCCCAGGCGCCTGGTTCCGTGTCTTCCCTCCACGCCCACACACAGCTTTCTCCTCCCGCTCAGCTGCACGACACATCTCTTACTGGTACCGTCCACATACACACCCTGACAAACTCCCAATCGTATTCCTCCATGGTATCGGCATTGGTTTATACCCATACATACCCTTCCTCCACGACCTCGCAACCCTGGACCCAACAGTCGGCATTCTAGTCTTGGAGTTCATGCCGATCAGTTTCCGCTTCTCACACAGCCCACTATCTAGGTCTGCCTTTACGGAAGAGTTCACGACTATACTAACACAGCATAATATCCAAAACTTCATGTTGATCTCGCATTCTTACGGGACTGTGTTATCGACCTGGTTACTGCATTCTGAGCATTTATCTCCAAGAGTTGCATCTCTTGTACTCATAGACCCGGTGACTATCTTACTACACCTCCCTTCCGTAGCATACAACTTCATCCATCGTGCTCCAACCACGGCGAACGAATGGCAACTACAATACTTCGCCTCTAGAGACCCGGACGTGGCGCATTCACTCTCCCGACACTTCTTCTGGGCTGACAACATCCTCTGGAAGGAAGAGCTCGCTGGGAGGAAAGTCGGTGTCGTAATGAGCGGGAGCGACCTAATCGTTGATACGCCCGAGTGCTGGAGGTACCTCACAGGCCGGGAGAGGGCGAAAAATGGGAGTGGGGATACGGTTTGGGCCAATCAGGAGGGGGATTTGGTTGTGATTTGGTGCAGGTTGGACCATGCGCAGGTCTTCGATACGCATGTGAGGAGGAGGGTTGTTGTTGCGCTTGTTGAAGAGTTTCTCGAGGCTGAGTGGAGGGGGGAGCGGGGGGGTGGGGGTATTGTATGATAATAATATTAATATTGTATGGCGGGTAGTGCGGTTACCTTTTACAGGGATTCGGGTTTGCCCCGCCGTTGAATTCAGAAGAACGTTATGCTGAAACCCCTTGAAATAACCGGCGGGTATTATCTCATCTTACTCTATCTTTTGTTGAGTCCTCGGGTTTGTTCGTGAAATGCAGGAAAATCCGCGTCAAGCACCTCAAGTGTAATATGGCGCAGGAAACCCAAAAGAAGAAGCCTCAGGTGTCGCCAAGGTAGAGTAGCGACAAAGTAACAAGGTGACAAAATCACCAATTGCGACCGAGTTCAGTGAAGCCAGAATTCAAAATTACAGATTAGATCCTCTTGTAAAAGGAAAAACCTCCAACCGCACGGGAAAATCTATCAGACTTCATGATACTGTAAGCAAAGGAAGCCTTTTTACTATCGTAGCAACCTACTACCTTTGCTGTTCACCTATAGTGCGGGCTCCGCCTCCTCATCAAAAGAATCTGGGCCCTTCCCCTGTCTTATTACATAATATCATGGAGGGAATCTCTTAGGAGAAGGGAGAAGGGAATGAGGGACACCAAGATCCCTGTCGAACCAAGCGTATTGTTTACCTGTGAATCCGTCGGGAGTTCTGATGCCCACTTCTAGCCAGGAGGTAGATCTCAAATACACAATCACGTCTCGGATATCGTACCAAGAATATACAGCCCCTGAAAATGATCAACAGTGATCACCGCCAGTTCGTCCATACCTACTAAAATCCCGGGACCCTTCAAGCTAGCATAGCATAAACCAGACAGAGTTCATCCCGACCTCTCCAGACATCAGAAATTCCCACGACACCTAAATCCCACCACCTCTACCCTAACGTGCAGGCGATAGATATACGCCATGGTTATCTCTCACAACGCTTCGCTTCACTTGGCTCGCTTTGGTGTATCATACGATACAGACAGCGCACCTACGCGCACAATAATACGGCGTAACGCGATATCTGCGCCACGTATATTCCCGGAACCTTGGATGTGATGCCATCATAGTAGAGTTTTCTACAGGGAAGAAAAGTGCAGAACTTTAGCGGGTAGGGTTGGTAGGGTTGGTTCTATGATACAAGTTCGAGTATTCGATAGCGAATAACCTCAGATATTTTTTCAATCTCTAGGAAAATCCGGTCAAGTCCGTGAATATCTTTAGCCGGATATCTACGATGGTTTAGAAAACCGAGAACTTCTTCCCTTTTTTTTTTTTTTGTCAAGGAGAGGCGAGTGATTTTATGTGACCATGGTTAAGTAAGCTTCCACAAGGGTTTATCCTTCCCGTTAAACCCGCCGGAATCCGGCCATGCTGTGTACTATATATACATGTATAGTACAGCTTCCAGTTCCCCCATCCGTCAAGCGCCGTAATTGTGGGGGATGTTTGAGGAAACCTACGCTACTTATTGGTAGGGTAGTTACATGGCTCTTTCTTACTTTTTTTTCTTTTTTTTCTTTTCTTTCCTTTTCTTTATCATCTCGATCCGGGATCACTTTTGAGGTTTTCGCGTTCGGACATGTGGTCGTTGATGGACGATCCGTAACACGAAGGCCGTTATTCCCTCCCTCCC
>QFET01004857.1:0-37950 GCA_003316355.1 Tuber calosporum | reverse complement strand
CCCTCAAAGACCAGTTTGGGGATGTGGATGCGGAAAATGCAGCTAGGACAAAACTCGACTGCCTGAGGCAAGGCAAGGAACCAGTCACGGAATAGTGGAATGACTTTCGCCTCACAGCTACAGAGGCGAATGAGGATGATGGTACACTAAGACACCAATTCCTTAAAGGAATTAACCGAACGCTCCAAGACGCATGGGCAGCGGACCACATGGTGGCGGCAAATGTCGATGCCCTTACAGCCTGGGCAATCGAAAAAGAAAACCGGATCAACATGATCAAGCACCTTCAAGGAAACAACAGTACCTTTATCCAACAACAAGAAATGTCAAGGAACAATAACGGAACCTGGAAGTCGGGCAACAATATAGAAACCCGAGGCGACCTAATGGACCTGGATGCTACCAGAAGGCGTCCACGACTAAACCTCTCACGAGCAGAATTCACAAGACGAAGGGATAACAACCTATGCATATGATGTGGCAGGCCTGGGCACAGATTCAGTAATTGCAGAAATGCAAGAGATGAGAAGGACTATACTAGGCAGTTCAAGAGCAAGAGCAACAATAATCGCTGGAAACTACGAACTAACGTACACGAAAATGGAGATCAGAGAAACACCTGAAGAGTCAGGAAACGAAGAAAGTCACCAGTAAGAGATGGGCTGCAGGACAACAAAACCAAAACCATCAGAATCGGTAACATCTACATGGCACTTACAAACACGGAAACATTGGAACAAGAAAAAGACCATGCAATGGTCAAAATGCGTTTACATGGCAAGGACAAGACAGTCATCATCAACGGCATGATTGACTCAGGCGCTACAGAAAACTTTATCGACAAGCAATTCAGCAACAAACACAGTATATGAACAAAGAAAGCGAAAGAAATACGGGAAATCTACCTTGCGGACGGGGAGCCAAGCGCTATGGGACCAATTACCCATATAGCGGAAGTACCTATGGACATCGGCAGCCATAGGGAAGTGGCAACCTTCCAAATAGCAGATCTACCCAACCATGAGGTAGTGTTAGGTCTGCCATGGTTAAGAAGACACAACCCTAAGATAGATTGGGAAAACAACAAGATCACCTTTGATAGCGAGTAGTGTACCAAAGTATGCCTCGAATGCTCGCCAGCAGTGGACTTACTCACTGAATCGGAAGCCCTGGAAGAGAACTTGGAGATACAGTTCCCCACGATCCAGGCCAAGGATGTCCAGAACATCAAAATCGAAAGATTGAGCAATACGGCCACACTCCCTACCCAGGGGTCAGCCAAGGCTGCAGGACATGACCTGTATGCAGACCAGAGAATTACGATACCGGCAAAAGAGCAAGGAATCGTCAATACCGGGATAGCTATAGGACTACCAGAAGGCACCTATGGGCGGGTGGCCCCACGCAGCGGACGGGCAGTCAAACATCGGCTTGCTGTCAATGCGGGAGTAATCGACGCCGACTACATAGGTGAAGTCAAGGAGGTCCTGGACAACCTGGAAAAGGAGAGTTTCACAGTTGAGCCGGGAGACCGCATCGCACAGTTGATATGCGAAAAGATTGTTATAGGACAATGTGAAGAAGTGGAGCAAGTGGCTCCTACTATGAGAGGCGCAGCAGGGTTTGGAAGTACGGACTACCCAAAACGCCAAAAGATTGAGTTCAACGAGATCTCCGCTAAGTCATTCGGAAAGTTCTACGGAAGAGGCGAAGTCACAGGAATCCTCAAGTGGGATTATGAGACAAACGAGCCTACCAGGATCGAAAGGATCAATGTCAGCACCGAATTAGGTATCAAGGCCAAGAAAGGACAAGAAAAATATAAAACCAGAAACATTGTGCCAAGGGAATACCACCAGTATCTGGACATGTTCAAGGAAGAGGAAGAAACTCAGCTACCACCCCACCGACCAAAGGTTGACTTAGATATCAACCTCAAGAAAGGAGAAACAGTACCAGCAAGAAAGCTATACCCATTGGGTGAAAAAGAGCTGGAGAAACTAAGAGAATACATCAGGGTCAACAAGAACTGGGGCTGGATTTGAGACTCTTATGCAAACGGGGGATCACCAATCCTGTTTGTTAACAAGAAAGACAGTAAGCTAAGGCTATGGGTGGACTACCGAGGGCTCAACGAAGTCACCAAACGAGACCAATATCACCTACCACTCATTGGAGAAGCCCTCGATAGGCTTAGAGAAGCCAAGGTCTTTACTAAACTAGACATCCGAAACGCATGCCACAACATCAGAATCAAACACGGGGATGAATGGAAAACAACCTTTACCACCAAATACGGCATATACGAATATACGGTCATACCATTCGGACTCAAGTATGCACCTGCAGCATTTCAGCGATTGGTCAATAGGATTCTCAGCAAGTTTCTGGATATCTGTTGTATCGTCTATTTGGATGATATTCTGATATATTCAGAAAACCTGAAACAACACCGAACCCATGTCGGGATGATTATGGAAGCCTTGAAGAAAGAAGGGCTGACACTGAAGCCATCGAAGTGCGAATTTCACAAGGAACGAACCGAATACCTAGGCTTCATCATCGACAAGGACGGACTCAGTGTTGATCCTATCAAAACAAAAGCAATATAGGAATGGAAACCACCAGAAAGCAAGAAAGGAATACAGTGCTTTATGGGATTCTGCAACTTCTATCGACGATTCATCGAAGGGTTTAGCTGTATAGATAAACCACTCTATCAACTGACGAAGAAGGACTGCAAATGGAACTGTACCGAGAACCAACAAAGAGCATTCGATGATCTGCGCAGGCGACTTACTTCAGCCCCACTACTGGTACACTATGATCCAACCAAGGAAATCATGATCGAGACCGACGCTTCAAAATATGTATGCTCAGGCATTCTATGACAGAAGGGGAGTGATGGAAAATGGAGGCCAGTGGCACTCCGGTCAAAAACAATGACGCCTGCGGAATGCAACTATGATATCCACGACAAAGAGCTCTTAGCCATTGTCCAAGCCTTGAAAGAATAGAGAAGATATGCAAAATGAAGCAAACACCAGGTCCTGGTCCTCACAGACCATAAGAACCTGGTACCATTTACTACGAGAAAAGAGCTCAACCACAGACAAATCCGATGGATTGAGACCCTCAGTCAATACGGTATCAAAATACACTACCGACCCGGGAAGGAAGGAGGCAAACCAGATGCCCTTACAAGGAGAGCAGAAGATATCCCGAAAAAGAACGACGAGAGGATCCAACAAAAACAAATGATCCTACTCCCAAAAGAACAATACTTCGAAGCCATGGAAGTGGTCAAGTTTGTTGCTGATGATTTTGGCATCCGAGAAGCAAGCACCAAAGACAGCCAGATAAGAGCAATCCAGGAAGCCCTGAGGAAAGGAGAGAAAGAAATGAAAGGATTGGCTCTAGGGGTATGTAAATGGAAAGAAGGATGCCTATGGCATCAAGGAAAGATTTGGGTACCAGAACACGAAGAGATCTGAACCCAAGTCATACGACAAAATCACGATAACCCGGCAGTCGGGTATGGCAGAACCAGCAAAACTACGGAACTACTATCACGACAATATTATTGGCCAAAGATGCGAGATGACATAAAGAGATATGTCAAGAATTGCGATACATGAAAAAGGACGAAGGTGATAAGGCACACGCCATACGGACTACTACAACCGAACGAGGCACCACACCAACCATGGAAATCGATAGCAATGGACTTCATCACGGACCTGCCGAAATCAGACAATTATGACGCCATCCTGGTGGTCATTGACCACTTGACAAAAATGAGCCATTTCATACCCTGCAACAAGGATATGAACACCAAAGAAATCGTCAAGATATTCCTACCGGAAATATTCCGACTCCATGGACTACCACAAGATATCATCACCGATAGAGGAACGCTATTTACATCAGACTTGTCGAAAGAGACTACAAAATCCCTTGGAATGGAACGAAGAATGAGCACCGCCTTCCATCCACAAACGGACAGACAAACCGAAAGGACGAACGGAATACTGGAACAATACCTAAGGGCTTATGTCAACTATCAGCAAGATAACTGGGTGGAATTACTACCATTAGCTGAATTTGCATACAACAATGGAAGACAGGAAACTATTAAGACCACACCCTTCTACGCAAACTACGGACAACATCCGGAACATGAGGCGATAGGCCACCTCATACCAAAGGAAACCACGGAAAAGGAAGAGATGGGTCAGCTGCACAGTATCCTACGTCAGGAAATGGTCTGTGCACAATTACGACAAAAAGAAAACTATGATCAACACAGAAAACCCGATCCAAATCTCCAGTCAGGCGATATAGTCTGGTTACTGCCAAGGAATATAAGGACCACAAGACCATGCAAGAGGCTGGATTACAAGAAAATCGGACCATTCAAGATCCTTACAAAGGTGGGCACAAGTGCCTATAAATTGGCCTTGCCCCCACAGATGAAGGTCCACAACACCTTCCACATCTCACTCCTCGAACCATACCAAGACAATCAGTTTCTCAAACAAAAGCAATCACTACCACCTCCAATCAAGATAGAAGGAGAAAGCGAGTACGAACTCGAAGAAATCATTTATTCACGCATACACCGAAAACGCCTACAATACAGAGCCAAGTGGACCGGCTACTCACCAGAACACGACAAAACTTGGTACACTGCGGAGAACTTCAACAATGCCAGCATCACCATTGAACGTTTCAATCAGCAGTACCCAAGAAAACCCAGTGTGGGTTACAGTCAAAATCGAACCCATGAGACAAGACCCAACGCCATTGGGTCCAGACGAAGGCTGGGGCGATAGCCCCAGGGCTACTACACCTACCAGCCCACCATACGCTACTCAGGAAGAAAGGGAAAAGCAGGCAGCACACAACGCTCTTTCGTAGACTGCCTGTTACGATGATTACTGCAACACTCATTTAGGCGATAAGGAAGGAAGCAATTGGTTTCCACAACAGCTCAAGTTGCGCAAACCGCAACAGCCACACAAGGAGACATCCTGGAAACACTGTTTCAAGGACACTTGTCGTACTCACAGACACGACAAAATTGATGCTGGGTTTTACCCAAGACGAACAGGGGAAGCGGCACCCCTTACGGAAAATGATGCACGTATTAGGAAAAGAAAAACAACTGTGAGGAGACAGTTAAAGGGAGAGGGGGGCGAAAAAACTGAAATCGAGACGATCCGCGACGAAGAAAGTTTGTAACGACAGTTGCAAGGGCTACGAGAACAACTTGGCACCGCCGAAGCCACACTCGAGGCACAAAGAAGTGATATGTGGACATATCAGAGAATGATTGATGACCGGGACCGGACTATTGGGGCGGCACACACCACCTTAGAGGAAGTCCGGAGGAACTACCAGTCGGCCGAACATCAAGTTCGGAAATTGAAAACGGAATTGCACAGGTTTGGAGAAAGCCTGACGAAGATGGGATATTAAGCCTGAAGGGACTCAGGCTTAAGGGAGAGAGGAGCTAATGTCACGATTGGTGACTAAGCAAGGCAGGATTTCGCATGACTCATAGTTATGAGTCACAAGGTTGTTATATTTCCCACTATGACTTATTAGAAGTCATGGGGTTTCATATGATGCCACTTGTGCAATCATTTTTATGTTGTGATTGGTTGATCATGCGCATGACTCACATTTGTGAGTCATATGATGTAATAATTTTCGCACATGACTCACACTATGAGTCATGGGTTTCGCGCATATGACCACTTTAGGGCACCTGACTTATTTTATGAGTTATGATTGGTTGGCACGCGGCGCAGTTGACTCAGAGGAGTCAGCTGATGGATTTCATACTATGACTCACTATGAGTCATAGAGGTCGTGTGACTCACAGGTATGAGACACCAGGGTTAGGGGTGAGGGAAGAGTGCCTATATAAGGACCTCTAGGCGACCTGTAGTTAGGACTCTTCACGCAACCATCTAAGTTCTTTCCTATACAATTACTTTACCTCTTTACTGTTCCATTCCAGTATTGGCCTTGTGCGATAGGAACCATAGGGTTCAGATATCAAGACAACGTAGGCATAGGCCTAAGAGCAATAGTGGAAATCCGCCTAGTAATACTCGTTGCAATAGTACTCCTACCCTGTTGGCTGAGATTAGCGCCACGCCCCATACCAGACTATAACAACGGCCTGGTCATATTCATCCAACCCAAAGAGAAGTAGTTACCTGTTGCAAAACCAGCTTACAGCATAGGATCGTAACAAGTATAGAGAGAGGCGGGTAGTGGCAGGGCTGGCAGAGGAAGGAAAGCATACCAATCGCAGGGCTGCCAAACGGCGACAGTGCCTGGCCAAGCAGGCAACTGGTTGTAGACCAGCCTCCACCAATGGGATCACCGTGGGTATGGACCATAAGCAGTTAGTGACCCAGTGCAGAATAGAGCGCCAGAAGACCTCCATGCAATCCAACAGGGCGTGAGAGGCGACCAAGAGGTCAGCGCTCTAGAGAAGGATGTTGAGCAGCAAGCACACCACCAGCCTATGGCAGAGGTGAGTGGAGAGGCCGGCCCCTGGTGGGGACAGTCGTTGAATTGTAGAAAAATCACCCTGTACCAGGGAGAGACGACCTGAGTACGCCCAGTGAGAAAGGAACTGACCCAGGCGACCAGGTAGTGATTGACTCCATTTCGCTTGGGGGACTAGGCCAAGAGAGTTGTGTCAACATTATCAAAACCTCCCTTGATTTTAAGCAACAAAGTGGAGACCTTGAGGCATGGACACTGAAAGGAGCGGATAGTCTGAATTAAGGAGGCACAGGCGTCAAAGGAGGAAAGCCCGGAGAAGGGGCCACACTGTTTTGGGCTAAGGAAACCAACTGCACGAGCAATAGGATCGAGGCGGGAGGCAACAACGCTCTCCAAGATCTAGGACAGGGTTTGGATGAGGACAATGATGCGGAAGGAGGACGGAGAATCGTATGAGTCCTTGCCAGGCTTAACCAAGATGACCCCGTTTGCCTTCTTAAGAGATAGCGGGTGGAAGCCAAACTATAAAAGCGGACCAAGGAGGGAGGTAAGGATTGTTTACATTATGTGTATTGGCACAATCTTATAGCATGAGTGCGAAAATACAACACAGTATTAAGAGTATACTATGTGCACGCTTGTGTGAGGAGTATTGTAGGATGAAGGTAGATTGGTAGTAGTTCTTGTCCTTAATTAACTAAATAAAGTAGGCGGCAACCAGCTATTTATACAGGTGCGTATCCTCCATGTACTCAGTAACAAAAATAGGGAAAACATTGTAAGAAACATCAGTGCGAACATGTTTGACCCTGAAAAACTACCCAGGAAATCCCAAAAGTATGCGTTATCTGAAGTGGTATTCACAAAATAAACAGAAAGATAACATATGATACATGACCGGTAAAAGGTCACTATACATGGAAAGATAACCGATAAATCCCGCACATAACATAAGAAATATACGCATTAATCCTCAAACATTATCATGAAATATAACCCAAAATAGGATATACCCTAGCTGTAGTAATGTCCGTAGTTTTCCTGAGTAAACTAGAAATAACCAAGCTGAGACATAAACAATATTACCGTAGGAAATATACATATGAAACAAATTGAAGAATTTCAATACTTCCCCTCATTATCTACAGCCTAACAATCTCATCATCAGGTCATGTGCCGGTTTTGCAAGTCCCTTGGTACAAATGTCGGCAAGGTTTTCTGAGAACGCAACCTTCAGTAGTGTGAAAGAACCGTTATCGATTTCTTCTCGTATTTTGTGAAAATGGATATTGATATGTTTTGTTCGTACATTCAGTTGATAGTTGGTTGCTAGAAAATTTGCGCCTGTCTTGTCGGCATGTAATGCAATCGGTGTTGTAAGCCGGATGTCACTGAGACCTTTGATGTACCATTGGATTTGCCTTGCTGACAGGGACATAGCTACATATTCCGCTTCCTTAGTAGATGTTGCAACTGAGGCTTGCTTCTTGGACGGCCAGGATATACAGATATTGTTAAAGAGAATAACATACCCTGAGAAGGAGGAGCGGGTATCAAGACAAGATGCATAGTCCGCATCCATATAGGTGTTCATAGCGTTTGTAGTTGTACAAGGGTAGAAGAGTCAAATGTCTTTTGTACCATGAATGTACGGAAGGACGTGTTTAGAGGTCTTTAGGTCAATTTCAGTCAGGCAGGAAGAAAATTGTGAGAGAAAGGATATTGTATACGCTAGATCGGGTCTGGTACCAGTAGTCAGGTGCATAAGTGATCCTATTATCGATTAGTATATTGACATATCCAGTATCTGTTCATCTACTGTCCCTTTCGGTAGTTGAATGCCATTGGGTAAGTGGGTAGAGACTGGTTGTGAGTTTTCCATACCATATAGCTCGAGGACTGACTTGATGTATCGTTGCTGGGTAAGATGTATCCCGTCTGTTGTATAGGTGATATGGAGGTCAAGTAGGAATCTAGCTTCCCCTAAGTCCGTAATCTCAAATGCCGTTTTCAGGTCTTCTATGTGAGAAGTAGTTTGGGGGGTGTTGGCCGAGTATATAGTGATGTCGTCAACGTAAACCAAGAGGTATCTGTTGTATTTACCGTAAACAAACATGCATGTGTCAAGGGCAGATGTCGCAAAACCTTTGGATGTTAAGTATCTAGCGAGGAGAGCATACCATTCGTTTACAGATTGATTAAGCCATAGAGACATCGGTTAAGTCGCCATACATTGTCTCCATTACCGAACCAAGGTAACGGTTGCATGTAGACTTCTTCTTTCAACTCACCATAAAGGAATCCAGATTTGATATCGAATTGCCGTGGTCGCCATTTGTTTTTAGCACATATTGCAAGGAGGAAGCGGAGTGATTCATATCGGATAACTGGAGCGAAAGCATCTTTAAAGTCAAAACCCGGTACAGGTGAGAATCCTTTGGCAACAGCCCTTGCACGGTTCCATTCTAATGTACTATCAGCATTTCGCTTAGTCTTAAAGACCCATTTAATGTCAATAATCTTGCGTCCTGTAGGTTTATCTACTTCATTGAAAGTACCACTTTTCTCAAGTGCCTTAATTTCCTCATCTATTGCATGGGTCCATTGTTCCTTAAGCGAGCTATTCACTGCTTGGGTGTACGTTTTGGGATCGTCGTCAGATGGTATAGTGACATTTCTGCCAAAGTATTGTGGTGGGCGAATAGTTCTGCCAGATCTGGTCCGTATCTCAGGAGGATTTTCCGGTTGTACTTCCTGTACATGAGGTTCTGGTGTTTCTTCTGGAGTTTGGGGACAGTCATAATCTTGAGGATGTTCAGGCGGTGGAGGTGGATGTACTTCTATGGGGAGTTTGTCATTTGCTTCCGGTGGTAGAGGTTTATTGGGTGCCGGTGCTCTTGGGTAATAAGGTGGGTAGAATATTGCAAAGGTCTCTGATGAGAGTGCAGGTTCCCTGGAATCAAGCGGTAGTATAGTCTTGGTTGTACAGTGGAGCTGACGCATTTCTGAGATCTTGTACATTGATGGTATATATATTCTGTATATCTTGCTGGAGGAAGTATATCCAACAAGGTATCCTTCTATGGCCCGGGGCTGAAACTTTGTTCCTGGTTTTCTGTTCTCCTCATGTATATGGACAAAGCATTTGGTCCCGTAGGGGTGTAGGTGATTTACTAACGGCTTCTTGTTGTAGAGAGATTCATAGGACGTTAGTTTTCCTATGGATTGGTTTGGGAGGATGTTCCGGAGGTATACAGATATTGTAACTGCTTTGGCCCATAAACGCAGTGTAAGACCTGACAACATAGACCGTGCTGATGTGATAATGGTTCTATTGTATCGTTCGGCAACGCCATTGGATTCATGAGAGTAAGGAGGTATTTTGTCATGTATGATACCTAGTTTTTCAAACATGGTTGTCATATCTTTGTTAACATATTCTCCTCCGTTATCAGTCCTGAATCGTTTAATAGTAGCGTTGTCCTGAGTGTGTCTTTCTTTGATGAATTGGTTGAATAATTTAACGGTATCAGATTTGGCTGTAAGAGGATAAATCCAGGTATACCATGTACAATCATCAATAAAGGTGACATAGTACCAGGAATTTCCAAAGGAAGGGGTAGAGAATTTTCCACTAAGATCAGAGTTGATTAAATCATAGGGATTTTCACATCTTTTGTCTGTAGATTCGGGTTTGCGTTTTGTTGATTTGGATGTAATGTAGGTTTCACACTGCCAGTCTTTGGACACTTCAGGAATGGTTGGATTGTCTGAGTAGTTGGTAGTTTTGAGGTAGGATGGTGAAGGATCTCCGAAGGCTTCATGCCACTGTTAGTAAGTCATCTTGTTCGCCACTACTTTCTCTTCTTGCACAACATAATCTTGACCGTCAAGCTTTCCCAATATCACTTCCCTTTTATTCTCCCAGTATCCAAACATATCTGCCCCTTTACTATGCAAAGAAAAACCATTCCCCAAAGAAACAATAGCGTGCCATGACAACAAGTTACTTTGACCTAACTTGGAACCCAGAGAATATGTTTGAGGAATACAGGGGCTACATGACCATTTGAAGTTTTGGCCATGAGCTTGACAGTTCCTCGGCCATATGATTCTATTACTGAATCATCGCCTGACTTAACAGTCCCTGCACTTGGTTCAAAGTTTATAAGAAAATCTAAGTTGCTTGTCAGATGTGAGCTTACGCCTGTATCGATTACCCAGTTGCGTGGGTGAGGAGTCTTTTGCGTAGAGGAGAGGGATGTGGATGTACTGACCGGTTATGATATTTCTTCTTTGCCGATCTTTGCTGAACTAACAGCTTTCTTTTCCTTCTTCTTTTAGTTGTCGCCCTTGAGTTTATTGCACTCATTCCAGGTATGTCCCTCAGCGCGAGCAGTTGGGTAATACTTTTTGCAGTAGGTACATTCCTTGGATGTGGCCGCAGGTCTGCAGGGAGGTTCTCTTCCTTTTCCTTTGACATCAGCGCTTTTATACGCTTTGTCGTCCTCAGGGCTAACCGAGGGTCTCATGTCCAACAACTTATTGTAGACATGGTCGTTGATAATGTCCTCCTTGGTTTGAAGAATGTCGACGATGTTGCTGATCGACTAGGTAAGGGAGCGGAAAAGAACACCTGCTTTGGCTTCGGGTGACTCGAATCCTGATTTGAATATATATGGTAAAGCATATCAATCGTCAGCAGAGGAGGAGGAGCAACGGTGTTGCATTCGATCCCAGAGGGTATCGTACTTGTTGATATGGTCTGCAATAGGTGCAGGGGTATCGTATTTGGTATCGAGGACAGCGTTGAGGTGTTCGAAGAAGGAGGTGATATTTTCTCTAGCAAATTTATCTTGGAACGCTTTCCAGATAGCGGGGGCTGTTTTGTTGATTGCCAACAAAATAAGTCATTGAGGGTCAATCGTTTCAAGGAAGTAGGCCGTAGCCTATTGGTATCGATCGCGAAATTCATCTATTCTCACAGAGTTATTATATCCATCCTCATCCTCTTCTTCCTCCGGTAGAGTTTCCTTTTCCGTTACTATGTCCCAGTAATTATATAAAGTAAGGACATATTCCAAGATATCACGCCAGGTCTGGTAGTTATCAGGGCCAGTAAGATTTGGGATTGAGCTCAATTTGTAACTGGGTACCCAACTATGTTTGGAGATGTTGGTATAAGATCTGGAGTTTGGTGCAGGAGTTTCTGGAGGAGGAACGGAGGTTTCTGCTATGGCCATTTTTGCTTGCTAAAGGGAAAGTGACTTTGGTTGCTGAGTACCAGTACTTTGTTTTGGACTTGTAAATGGTTGCAGCTAGAAAATTGCACTTTCCTTAAGAACTCAGATTTAGTGAGGGAGGAAAACTCGGACTTTAGCGAGGAGCGCCAAGATTTTTCATATTGATTTACCAAGAATATTTTACCAAGAACGTTTCGTTTTTCGGGAACCATGTTTTGTTTCAACCGATGATTCGTTTCGAAAGAAAATGTTTCGATGTTACATGAGATGTTTTTTAGTGAGGAGGTTTGTTTCGTTTTGGAAGGAATTTGTTTCGTGGTGAAAGAGGGTAGGGTATAAGTGTAAGTCGTAAATCTATGGATGTACCTGGCTCATAACCTGTTTAAAGTATGAGGACGAAGCATTAAGACCCTGTTATCTCCTATTCAGTACTTTCTGAGGAATACTCTCAGAGGTTGCTGTTTTCGTTAGTTTTGCCCCAATAAGGGTTTTATGGTCCTCAATCCCATCACTGTAGGTATTCTGAACTTGCTTGCTACATTCCAAGTAGTTTTTAAAAGACTAACAGAGAAGGGAGGGTATTCCACCAGGATCCCTCAATCCTGTAACTCCTAGTCCAACTCAACATGCCCTTGTTGAATAGATTGCGTAAGGTTACGGCAAAGCCGTGCTCATAACCTATTTAAAATATGTGTATTGGCACAATCTTATAGCATGAGTACGAAAATACAACACAGTATTAAGAGTATACTATGTACAAACTTGTGTGAGGAGTATTGTAGTATGAAGGTAGATTGGTAGTAGTTCTATTCCTTAATTAACTAAATAAAGTAGGTGGCAACCAGCTATTTATACAGGTGCGTATCCTCGATGTACTCAGTAACAAACATAGGGAAAACATTGTAAGAATCATCAGTGCGAACATGTTTGACCCTGAAAAACTACCAAGGAAATCCCTAAAGTATGCGTAATCTGAAGTGGTGTACGCGAAATAAATGGAAAGATAATATATGATACATGACCGGTAAAAGGTCACTATACTTGGAAAGATGACTGAGAAATCCCGCACATAACATAAGAAATATAAACATTATTCCTCAAACATTATCATGAAATATAACCAAAAATATGATATACCCTAGCTATAGTAATGTCCGTAGTTTTCCTGACTAAACTTGAAATAACCAAGCAGAGACATAAACAATATTACCGTAGGAAATATACATATGAAACGAATTGAAGAATTTCAACAAGGATGAGCGGGTTGGATGCATGCACCTTCTTCTTGACAGAGTAAGATATCGTGTCATGGCGAGGCGCAGAGGGGGAGGACGAGCGTGTGTAGTCGGAGGCCACTTCCTCAGGGGAGAGGGGAGGGCAGTCCCCATAAAGACGAAGAATGGAGAAGAGGGAGCTGGGAGGGCAGGGAGGGCAAAAGTAATCAAGGAGGGCCTGGTTCTAATATTCAAGAGAATCGGCCCCTGGGAGAGAGGGGAAACCACAGGTGGAACAGCCTAAAGCCACCCTTTTTGTAGTCCAGACAGTGTGGGGATTAGTAGCCAGGAGGAGGTGTGACTAGTACGCCTTCTTCGCAGCCTTGATAGCTTTGAAGTAAACGTGTTTGGAGAGGCGGGCTGTATCCCAGGCTGAAGGCAGGCAGTCTGGGCCACTAGCTAGGCGCGAAGCAGAGTTGAACTGCTAGCACAACATAGAAAGCAAAGGGGACCACCAGGGTTTGGCGTGGAGGGAGGGACGGGACACAGGAGTGTATTGGCAAAGAATGAAGGATAGGCAGGAGGAATATCGGTCAAACCAGATGTTTAAACAGGAGGACATAGGGAGGGAGGGAGGAGCAGGGACGGAAAAGAGCTTGAGCTGCTCTTCCAGGGCAGGCCACTCAGTCAGGGTCCAGTTAGGTACCGGGGCTAGTGGGACAACCCAAGGGTGAGCAAAAGTAGGGGAGATGGGCACATGGTCAGAACCAGTAGAGGGAAGGTGGGTGTCCCAAAAGTGAAAGTAGGGGGCCAGGCTAGGTGAAACAAAAGCTAGGTCAATGACAATGAGGCGTGCAGAGCCCCACAGAGGGAATCGGGTAAAAACACTAGGTGTATTCAGAAGCGAAAAGCCAAGGTCAGTAGCCCTGTCAGCATAGGAGGAAGAGGCCACCAACTCTTTGCGAGAGAGCTCACGCAAGTGGTTTGCAGCGGGAAGTTGAATGTTGAAACCATCCAGGGTAAGAACAGGAAAGTCCACAGTGTGAAATATAACTGAGGGAGGAACTGTGCAGTGAGGGGAATAAGGGGAAACTCAGGTACTGTAGGAGTTAAGAATGGGAAACAAGGAAAGGGAATCCCAAAAGTAGTGGAACACTGAAAAAAATCCAAGCCCATGACATCACGCCTGTCAAACAAGACCGGAAGGATGATGCATGACTTTATCAAAGCAGCAGATATATAAAAGGCAACGCTAGGGGAGCCAGATGAAAGGCAAGGAGGATGATAGGAAGAAAACCCACGGAATGCGGGAAGACAACCCCTCTACACAGGGGGGTCTAGCAGCCAAACTACAGAGAGGGAAAGGGACAAACCCGTAAAGGAGTTAAAAAAGGAAAGAAACATATCCCAGCTCCCAAGGCTGTTGTGTTGAACAAAGGAAAGAAGCAAGTGCAATGTGGGTGAGGGAGAGGTGGAACAGGCATAAGCCATTAGCAGGCTGGTCCCAGACCACAGTGAGACGACAGAGTAGGGGGGCGCCTCCGACAGGTTGAGGCCACCCTGCCTTGAGCTGACACACCCCGGCGGGGGAGAAGGACATGAATGGGGGTGAAGGTTGAGCTGGAGGCATGACAGGAAGGCCATGGAGGCCCTGCCAGGCCGTGGGGTTACAGGCTCGAAGGGGGGATCACGGGATGGAGTAACAGGTAGAGTGATGGTACCAGGAGGAGCAGAGGCAGGAGGGGGCTCCGCACGGGCACTATCGTCCCTAGCAAGGTCCATGGTGTTCAGTGGGGGAGGGGACTGAGGGTGTGGCAGGGAAGCAAGAGCGGAGCATGGTGGGGGAGTAGGCTGGTCAGGGCAGTCACAGTGCTTAGGTGAGTGATCACCACCACAGTTTGAACACCTGATGGGAAAGGAGACATAGCAGTTAAGGACAGGTTTAAGGTTGCCTCCTTTGGGGCAAGAGGGGTTGGGGCAGTGGTGCTCTACTCTAGTGTGGTGAAGAGAACACAAGGGGCAAACTGGGTGATCCACCTTGCACTAGGAACCAACATGGCCGAACTTCCAGCAGTTGAAGCACTGAGAGAAGGCATTGGAGGATAAGGCCCTTTCAGACCTATGGTTCTGAGAAAGGATGGGGGTAGAAGCGACCAAGCAGTCAAGGTCTGTAGGGTCAGCTGTAACAATCAGGGAGGTAGAGAACTTACCCATCCTCGAGTCCTTATCAGGGTTGAGGAACCGAGCAGAAAGAATAGAAATACCAGTCAAGTTGCTCAAGGAGGTGGAAAGGCTGTCAAAGAGGTTTTCGTTATCGTCCGCGAGGTATACCAGAGGAACAGAGTAAATGGCCACCTGAATGGTGTTAGAGACAGGGCGAAATGCAAGCTATAAGTTTTCCCCAACTGGAAAAGCCTGGTTGAGTCAGTGAGAAAGGGCATTAAAGTAAGGAGCATACGAGAGGGTGGGGACAGACAGGTCACAGCCGAAGAGAGTAACAGTCCCACTATCATTAACCATAGCAGTAAATGAGCGGGGCAAGTAACAATTAACCTCGTCCAGTACAGAGGCGGCGAGGTAAGGGAGAGGGCCAGTGATAGTGAGAGTATCTGCTCTAAACGCAGGTGAAGATCAGGGAGCATAAAAATGGCGTGACGAGGCAGGTAGAGGAGGGGGAATCTTTTCTTTGGCCACAGCGGGGGGAGAAGCAGCTTGGGCAACCTGGGCCACAGAAGGGCCACTAGAAGCCACTGTCCCCTTGCCATTACCCTTTCTCCTACCAGCCCTGCCGACAATAACCTGGTGGGTGCCGAGAGGAAGTTTGTCTGAAAACTGGGGACTGGAGAGGTCAAAGCTGTGGATGACAAGGAGGGGATTAGAGTAGGAGGAAGAAACATCAAGTAGAGGAGGCGGCCCAGATGCCTGAGCAGGGGGAGGTGGGCAGAAGGCAGCAAGGCCAGGGGGACCTGGAGGCTCACACCCCTGTGATGCGGTGGGAAGAACAGGGGGTATGGGAAGGGCAGGCTGTAGATGGGTACCCCTTTGTGACAAGTCACGCAGTGAGGAGTCAAGAGAAGCAAGATCTTAGCAGAGGGTTTCCAGACTCTGCTGGGCTATGGAGAAGGCACAGGGTAATTGTAAACTAAGTAAGTCAATTCGTGCAACCTAGTTTTAACCGAAACGAGTCCGTGCAGGGCGGAGCAGACGAGTGGCTGGAGGAAGGTTTCCGCAGTGGAAAAGTCTTAAAGGGCATCAGTAGAGAGCAGGGGGATCTGGCTTTCGCCCCATTTAATGGCAGAGAGGGTCTCCTGGAGGGAGGAGGAGATGAAGGTAGAGTTGAGGGGAGAGTGTGGTGATGAGAGTCGTCAGGTGAAGGAGCATAAGAGGACTGAACTGAGGGAGGACAAAGAGGCTCCATGGCCTCTGCCTAGGCTCGGGAAGCCTAACCGAGGGCAGGAATGAGGAGTTCATGAAGTTAAATAAGTTATCCAAGGTGTTGAAAATGTAGGGGCAGGAAAATAGGTGAAGCGAAGAGTGTCCTAGCTACAGGGCTTTTGTTTTCTTTTCTTTCTTTCTTTTTTTTTTTTTAAAAATCATATAATTACTTGTTAAGGTACAAGAAGTTCGCATGCATTGTGAAATATGGTGTAAAGAAAACCTTAATATCAAAACTCCCCCCTCACCCCAGGGATCAAAACCTGTACTCCCAGGAACCTCTGGTATGGGCCTAACCACACATCTTGCCCACAAGCTAACAAACCCCCAGCTGGCCAAGGAGACAAAAGGTTAAAAGTAAGAAGCAGGAAAGTAGGAAAGCATAAGGAAAACCCATGGTGAAACTCCAAACACTCCATGCCAACGTGAAGCAGAAAGTAAAAGAAAGCTAGCCACTAAATAAGCGCTCCATAAGAAACAAGTACAAAAGAAAGACTAATGCTAGATGGGGGAAACCAAGACCTAAGAAAATCCACCCGACTCAAAGTAAAACCAAAGTAAACAACCAACAAGGAGATTGTGCAATACCATGAAGGGGCCTCAGGGTGGTGCGACTGTGGGCGATAATCGCTAGTAGAGGAGATGTCTAGCATGGCAGGAGACGGATGCCAGCCATGAGAGGGGGGTGGTAGTAAAGGTACCAGCTGAGGCCACCACGGGAGCAGGAGGAGGAGGGGTGAGGCAAACACTAGAAATAGCCAACTACCCAGACCATGGCTACTGCTTCCCTGAATCATAGAGACAAACACTGTCGACCGAAGTGAAGACTCTAGCGCTATTAACCGAGGCCTTCCACACTGCAGTCATCAAACTGAAAGGGCCGTATTCGCAGGACGTCCGATACTGACAGAGCAGACCGTAAACGTAATGAGAGCTGTTGCCGACCATACCAACACTAAGACAGGTAGTCAAGTGAAGGCGGGCAGAGGGGGGGGAGGAGGAACCATCATCCCCTAGGAACAAGCCATACCAGGCGAGACCATCACAACAGAAAGAAGTTACAAGGGGAAGAGTAGCAATCACCCCCCTGGGCAAAGGTGTCATGATAGGGGGGGAGGGGGAGTGTGGAAGTATCGTTAGAAACACTCGTGGTGTTCAGTTTTCAAGCACACAAAGAATAAGAGGTGCAGAGCCTGTCCTAGCTACAAGCCGCCTAGAGGTCCTTATATAGGCACTCTTCCCTCAAGCCTAACCCTGGTGACTCATACTTATTAGTCACACGACCTCAATGACTCATAGTGAGTCATAGTATGATATCCATCAGCTGACTCTCCTGAGTCAACTGCATAATGTACCAAAACCAAACATAACTCATAAAACAAGTCATATACCCTACAGTAGTCACATGCGCGAAGCCCATGGCTCATACTGTGAGTCATATGCAATACTCATTACATCATATGACTCACAAGTATGAGTCATGTGCATAATCAACTAATTATAATATAGATAATATTTGTACTAGTGTGCATCATGTGAAACCCCATGACTCTTAATGAGTCATGGGGTGAAATAACCAACCCTTGTGACTCATAACTATAAGTCATGTGAAAAGCTGCCTTGCTTATCATGACAACAGCAGATCCAGTTACATGTACAAACTACAGATTTGGCTGATAACACCATTGTGCATATATCCCACCACAACACTATACCCAGCATGTCTGATCTTCTAAAATCAAGCCAGTATACATTCGTTCACTTACACTACTACATCACTACCAGCAACAAATAAAAGTACAACAAGATCATGTAAACTTCTTCAAGAATGTGACGATCATGTGCCCACAAAGGATCTAAAATTAACAATATATCAACAAAGGAAAAAATATTAAAAATAACATCTCGTTCAATGACACGTCACCCAACATTGATCGACAAAGCGGAAAAACGAATTACCTGGTAGATCAGAGGTTGGGAGGTACTTCGCTGCTGGATCTGGCTCATTGTGAAAGGCGAGTACACAATTATCAGGAGTGTCTGAGGTCCTCATAGTATCTGTGTGTTCTTTTGTAACATCAACTATTCGAACTACAGCTAGACACTTACTTTTTGCCTTCTGCGAAAGTGTACTATGATCATGAACTGCAACAGCCTCATACGCCGCATTTTTGATACCTTGCTTACCACTACCACCATATGGGCTAGTCTGAGCCACTTGGGCCGTTGTCTTTACCTATTAAACGAGTAGTCAGGATTACCAAATTTGGTAGAGGCATGGCCAGTAACTGGGGACGAATTCAGGGGCGGGAAGGTTGTGTCCGGGGTCTTTCTCAACCCTGGGCAACATAGGAATCCACTGTAGTGATTCAAGGAGTTACACAATAAGCACATACACTTCGTATGAGAATATGGCGCACAAAAGAAACCAGTCGCAGTTCCTGACTCCACACGCATGGTCCCTCGAGCGATGTAATCCTCAGCAGAATTAGCATCTCAGGCTCATCACACAAGGAGTTGCAATATAGCCCAAACTAAGGTATCTGTTGCAAACCTTTGCAGGGGCGTCTGTCCTCTACAGGTGTAGCCTATGGGATCTATCCCGCAGTTGGATGCGACTAGCGGCCAAGAGGTTATCCGAAGCTATGGATCGGTTAAACATAAACTATATGACGCAGCTAGATATATTATTGTCCTTCATGGCCGTGACGGAACCTACATTGTAGGGTTGATCCAACACAACTAATCCTGGGATCGACTGTTCTAGGTCATACCGTAAACTGTCGTACATGGCCTCACTCAACCAGTCCTCAATCCGCTACTGGTTACCCTGGCCAGTATCCGACTTTGGAACACCTGTCATCAAAATTCTACCATTCGCGACATCAGCAACGAATTGGTGGTCTTCCACTCCCAGGTCCCTGACCAACACCAGATGACAAATCTACCAATTCATATCTACCTCCTCTAACGTATGATTAGTCAGGGTTAAAAATATAGAACTGGTAGATGGCTATTTCATCACCTCCAATACATCAGAGTCTGAACCCCCGTACAGTCACCTTGTTTGAAAGGAACACATTGATCCTGATACATACCATATCAGCAGAATAACCATCCAAAAGGTACAAGCTTTGTGAAGCAAAGCGCAACGACAAACACTGACACTGTATCTGGCAGCACTCGGCAACCACATCTCGAAGGGCACGGCTCTCATTTTCCAAGACCATACTCATGGTAACCTTTTTACTAGCTGTGTTCGGTGAATGACAGGATCTGGAGACTGTGGCCAAGGTACCCGTGTTAATCACCATTATACCAAGGCCCATGACCAGTCAACTATGGTGTTGGATAGAGTTTGGGGCTGCACCGCTGTTCCCTGCCATAGTAGGGATAGCCATCGGTGTGGCTGAGGGGGAAACGGTCGTTTCCCTGCATTGCGGTCGAAGGAACTTGAATATGGTTGGGGGGGAAATCCTGGGAGCAGCCCTGACAGGCTGTGTGTCACATCTTTGTACATCAAATGAGTCCTCCAGCTCGTCAAGCCTACGGGCTTGGCATTCGACTAATCCTGTCAGATCCTTGATATTTGATACAAGCTCTCCACAATTTTGCACAGGCTGTTATGAGCCTTGCTGACAGCCTTGAAATCCACCATTACATCCTCAAGTCCCTCATGCCTAATATGTGTAGCTAGAGAAAGCCTTGGAATGTTATTACTGGGAACCAGAATTTCAACACCAGATCCAACTATCATCTCATTCAAGAACTCACTCATATCAGCATCGGCCGAACTGAGTATTGTGCTTGGTAGTGGCACCAATGTATCCTCATTGGCAGCATGCCTACTGTTGCCCAAACCAGTACCTTCTGTTTTCTTACCTGAGGAAAGAGACAAGGGAACATCTACACAATCAACATCAGAGTCGGGTGGAAGGCACAACAACAGAGTCATTGGGCGAAGCACAACTACTGCTCTAACCCTTTGGCCTATTATGAATACTCCCAATACCACCAGCCAAAAATACAACCACCTTCCAGCTCAATGGTTGTTGTATGATCCCTTGGGTGGAATCCACAATTCTACTATCCACAAATCAGCTGCCCCCAAAGTTGCCATAAATGGTAAACCAGGAAGGGGGGAAGACACACTAGTCGCAAGCACCTATGTTGCATCACCAGAATTGTCCAATGCGAATTGTCCATCATACAACCCCCTCTCACCAGAGGACAGAACTTCCCCAAAATCCAGATTGGATCTGTATTCTCATATCAGTGGGGGTAATAAATTTACAAGTCAATCGTGGGTCCTGAACCTGGATGTAGCAATATGTGGGGGTCAGACGAAGGCCATTCCAACTTCCTAACTGCAGATGAGGCATTGGAATCCAGTACCATCATGGGCCCTAGTATAGGGGAGGGGCTGGGAGAAGCCCTTGGAGAAGGAGAGGGAGAACATGCCCATGACTACGAAGACGAGTACTGCTGAGAGTCCGGCTTTCTTGTATGAAATCAGTCATAAAAGCCTATTGTAGTTAACTGGTCAAAACCATACTGTACCGAGAAATCCCTATCTAGGAGGGTGGTATTGGCAGGGTTCTCAACCAGATCAAAGAACCGTAACTCAATCCTTTCAACAATCTCGCGTATATCGTCCTTGAGGCGAGCATTCGTGCATCCGACCAAGTGAACAAACCACATATTGCTATAATTCCCACGACGTTCCCCATAACCCTGGTGGATTACAGAAACAAGACCACCGCCACTGGCAACAAGAGTCCTTGGAACCAGGACCATGTCGCCAGGGATACCAGCCGGCAAAGCGGGAGGAACAGGAGGATCCATCCCCAAGGAAGGCACCCAAAGTCGTAATAACAGCAAATGTAGCACCCAATATGAAGCTTATCCTAAAGTAAAACAAACAATATGATTGGTCGAATGCAAAAGTAAGGGGGTTGGAATTGCTAGGTTAGGTATGTGTCCAGGAACGGCGCCGTCTCGCTCTTTATTTTTATTTTTATTTTTATTTTTATTTCAGCCCGCACGCTGAGTTACTCCAGTCCTAGTACCGTATCCTACCCGTGAATTGGTAAATGCAAAACAGAAGAGCACCGCGGCACGGTATCCTGGGCTCACGATACTGTAATCTCATTCGGGGTATTGCGCCTGACTGTCAAGTCAAGCGCCACGAATGTACCTACTGCACCCTGAGTTTAGCCATTTCCTCTCCATCACCAAATCCCACTCGAGCAGATCTAACTCAACACAGAAGCAAAGGCCCGAATGCAGCAGGCAATATCGTATTCACAAAAACCTATCTAGCCCCCGCCCCCGCCCATCTCAGAATTCCCTCCCTCACATACCAGACAGCTCCCATTCCAATCGTCCATCATTTCAATTACCTCCCGAATCCGTTTCTACCCCAACTATCTACAATTTCCGGCCTTGGGTTGAAAACAACAGACGCTTAATAAAAGTTGGAAAAAGAAAAAAAAAGAAAAAAAAGACTAGGTGGAGGAAAGAAGCGAAACAGAAACAAGACCGGCTCTAACCTTAGGATATCGGCCGTTTCGAAGGGACCCGCGAGCCAAAGGGGATGAGAATTAAAGACATTTACTCATAAAAGCTCAAGTGAAGAATAAAGGGGAGAGAGGAAAGATAAAATGTACTTTCAAAAAAGACCAGGCTTTTTTTCCCTCCGAAAAAAAGCATCGCATCCACCAGCCGAGCCAGTAACGGAGAGCTCAAGATACAAGAAATAAAGAAAGGATCCACCACCCTTATCCACCAGCAACCAGCCGGCTAGCTACCACCTAGCACCATAAGAGGGATGAAACAAATCCGCCTTAATTACCAAAGATAAACGCAAACACGGACGCAGCTAATTGAGAAAACCACGCCTCTTCGCCAAAAGCATAGCGTAGTCTTCTACTTCATGGACTTGCTTCCGTCACAATCCTGTCTCCCCCCGCCTGCTAGCTCGTATCCGAGCCATTGCTCCGTTATTCCTGGGGAAAACTGGTAGAGTTTCTTGGTTCCTCCCACGCACCCATTGTCCCCTGTGCCGCGCCGTTCTGCTGCTGCTGGGCCATTATACTCTGTCTGAAGGGGTTTGTCACACTTGCACCCGTTACGTTGGCAGGCACTGTTAATCCAGTTCCAGCACTCGACACACTTCTCGCAAAGGGATTAGTCCCCGTGGGCATTGAGCGTACTGTGGGTTGTGCCGATATTGGCATTGCCTGGGGGTATGCGGATGTAGACTGCGTTGAAATAGGATATGCAGAGGGGGGAGAAGTCGGGGACAAATTAGTGGGCGATGCTTGCCTCGCAAACGGATTTGTAGATTTAGGCTGCGCGACCACGGGGGGTGATGTCGCATAGAGAGATGGAGCTGTTGAGACAGACCCAGTCATCATCATTGATTGCCGGAATGGATTGGTATCTGTCGCGCCAGTGGATAAACTAACGGCGGGAGGAAGAGGCTGCTGCTGCTGAGGTTGTTGCTGGGGCTGCTGGTAGTTAGGTTGTTGGATGGGCTGTTGGATGGGTTGGATGTATCGTTGCGGGACTGCAGGCATCAGGGGGGCAGTTACAGCATTTTGATCTGATGGAGTATAGCCTCCAAAACCTGCTCCGGTGAAGTTCGTCTGCATATGCTGAGGTGGTTGCTGTATGGTCGGCAGGTTGTTTGTTTGGATGACTGAGGGAAGAGATTGTTGCTGGGCAACTTGGTTGTAGGGGTTCTGCGCTTGGTAACTAGTTCCGAACCCGCCTGTTTGTGTAGGGAATTGTTGCGGAGGCGCCACAAAAGGTTGTTGGGGCTCAGGCTGCAGCAGCATTTGAATACCAAACGCAGCGTCTGCCTGGGCTTGTTGAGAAAATTGGCTCTGAGGTTGAGGCATCTGTATTTGTTGCCCATTAGGAGGTTGATTGCTAAACATGTGAGTCTGCTCCGACTCAATTGACTCAAAGAAATCGATGAGATCTGGGGCGACAGGCTTCGGTTGGGCTTGTTCGGGTGCTGGGTTGGCAGGAGTGGGACTTGGGAAGCGTTGGGCTGCTGAAGTTTTGGACTGCTGCCCTGGTGGCGGCGATTTTGGCTTGGTAGCAGGCATAGGCTTCCCGCTCTTCTTCGCTTCCTGCTGAGCAAGATACTGCCGCCTATTGACATCAAAATCTGGATCATGAAGATATTCTTCCAGCGAAGATGTGAGACTGGTTGGTGCGTGCTTCAAGTTGGGAATCTGAAGGCGGGTCGCCGTTTCTACTCCTCTGGCCTGCTGCAGATATTCGACGACGTCAGCTGTTTGTTTGGTGAATGTTTTGTAGATCTCTAAGGCCCTTTCAGCGTCATAACGCGACATTTCGAAATAATGTTCTGATAACATATCAGTTAGGGAAATGGAAGGAGGATCGTAAAGGAAAGCGCACCAAGAACATTGATGACACCTTCGTTCACGACATGGAAGAGAACCAAAAGGTCCATAACCAGCAATCGGAAGGCCAGAAGGGAAATTTCATTGTCGACATCATCATCGAGAAACTATACATGGTTGCTTTGTCAGTCGACCAAGCATTATCACAAGAAACATAAAACCCAGCAAAAATACAGCATAGGAAGGTAATAATCCTACCGTACACTTCAATAGCGCCCTAATTTGAGCTTGGACACACTCGACCTCTCTCAGAAGCCCCTTCTCAATGCTCAACTTCCTAAGTCTTCCTTCACCACTGCGAACGTAGTCCGTCCTCACATCCCCATAAGTTCTTGCCCTCTCCAACAAGTACTGTGAGTAGTGACGGATGTTTCTCCCTTGCTCCTGGGCTACAACGTGCAGAATGGTTAGAACCTCCGGCATCCAATATTGTAAATATTGTAGATCGATTGGGACATAGTCTCACCATCCGAGTAATGGCTGACGGTTATTAACCGGGGGTGTTTACGAAGATAGCGGAGAGTTACTTCCCGTTCCCCTTCACGTATCATTAGATGAACGATAATGAGCGACTTGAAAACAATCTATATAGATAGCGGGTTAGGCTGAGAATACGATTCGGTAAGGGCGAGGACTAACCGTCCATGTCTGGTCTTTAACTCTGTTATTGAGCGCTCGAAAGACTTCAGCAATTCCGGCTTCTCCTGCATGAGTCGCGATAAGGATGTGTTCAACATATTTCGATTTTGGAGCCGCAAGCTTGACTTTGGTGGCGCCCTATTAACTCCAGTCAGAAGTAGTCCTGGATTACTCCAATTTTCCCCACCATCCACCTGGCCTAATCCCACCCACACTCTCAAACCACCAAAAATCAAACAACGCTAGACGCAATAGCCGAACGGAGCTTAACACATGCCTTCACCGATTTCTCAAAAGAAGCCGCCATGGAGTCGCTTCCGTTAGCCTCGACGTCCTTGCGTCGACGTCCCAAAAAATTTATCCTCCCCACCTTGATATCGTTGAACAGGAGACTCGCAACGAAGCGGAGACTTCTTGCCGGAGGTTCCGCCTTTTTCTCCTAAAAAGTGATGTACCCTTTATTCTCGACACCAGTTTTTCCTAGAAGTTTGATGCCTCCTATTGCCAAGATCACGCAGTTGTTGTTTCTTTTGTTCGATCGGTTGGAGATGTTGTGTCTTGGGTGTAAACTAGGGAAGGCTCTGGAGAACTCACTCGGCGGACTGGAAAGGGAAAGGGATGGAGAAAATGGAGAAGGCTAGTGATGATCTCCCAACAGTGGATAATGGATTCAATCACTCAGGTAACGAGTACGTGCATTAGAGCTTGATCCGTTCGTTGTTACTGTTCCCCTCTCTTTGAGACGTTAGTGGGGAATAGACTAATGTGGCAGATCTGAGTTCGCGGAAACCCGGCTCTCCTGAGGCTCTTTGACAGGCCTGATGGTAGTAGGCGGAACCCTTTGGTGATGCTGCACAACCGACGGATCGTCGTGCCTCTGACGGAGTATGGACTTGTTCGGGTATGCGTGAGGGTTGGGTTGGGGTTGGGGGGGATTGTATGTGTGGGTATTGGAGGATTGCTGCAACAGGGGGGGAGGTTTTTATTTATTTATTTCCGCCTGGAGAAGGACCTTCAACTCGGTGGATTTTGCCCTTGTTCCCCTTCTCAACTCAGCTAACGGGTAGCAGATAGCATGTGCGAAGGTTGTCAGATTGGGGCAGCGGGATCAATTAAAATGTTGAATGAGATTTAGGGTAAGAAAGAAAGCAGAAGCAGAGCGAAGTTCAGAGGTGGAGAAAAGTCAGGCGAACGCAAAACGCATCCGACCTCATAAACTTCATGAAATTCTGCTCTCTCATTGGCTAAGTGGCAAGGAGCCAATGAGAACAAGTTCGCCTCACCTACCCTTAACATCCGGTACTTTACCCCTGCCCCGAGTATATTTGCGCATGATAGTGAGTGGGTTCCAACCTCCTCATGCTGGTTGCAGCTTGCACAGTTGTCAATTGTGGCTAGTGAGTGAAGAGAGGGGGGTCTCGAGTGGCGAAAGAGGTGCAAAAACGGAAGTATGTACTAGGGGGTTGACAAAAGTCCGGTCCGCATCCATTACGAGGCGCAGAATTTGTATGGGGACTAAGCCGGATTAGGAAATTCGAGTGATGGCGGGTGAGGGTTTTTTGGTGAAGGCAAGAAGTCGGGTCCGGTGACACAAGCAATTTTGCTGCGTTTGGGCGAGCAATACGCTGGGAGAGTCTGTTTGTGTTACCGGTCCCCAAATACCCTTACACCCGAGTACAATGACATGTGGCTGTGCGCATTTCTTATGAAAGAGGTTTTACTATCATACTTGTAGTTGATAAAACCATCCAACAGATGAAAGAGAATCAAAGCCAACTGCCATAGAGAATACGGTATCTGGCTTGTGCAAAGATAGTAAAATAGTAAACAAAGATGTCTCGCACAAGATAGACTAGAAAGTTGTTCTAGCTCTGTATGGGGGTTTTTTTTTCTGCGGGAAAAAAAGAAGAAAAAAAAAACATTGCTGGAGAGTCCAAGACAAAAAGTGCATCTTCCATCTCATTCCTCTCCTTAAACTCTGTGCGGGTACATGTTTTCTCTCTCGCAATTGATATACTGAGCCAAAGGATTTCTTGCCTAGGACTCCACCTGTTCTGCGAAAATAAGGACCTATCTGTCCTAATGAGGGTGTGTGGAGAACCTTCGCACTATGAAGGCATAACGAGCGTATAAAAATAAACTAGAGATAAAAAATAGAGATTAAAACATGATTAAAAATGGCTAAAGTAAATAAACAACCCAACTCCGCTTCTCCTTCATTCCCGCTGACTAAGATATCGGTGAATATCCACAACATTTGAACAAAAAAAAAACTAGTCAAAATTTTATCCTTCGATGTTTCAAGATCAGAGATGCCTTTAGCGTCCGATTCGTTGACAAGGTGAGGTGTGCTCGAACGCCTATATCATGGTTTCCCCGCGGCCATCTCAATCAACCCTTGAGCCAGCCTACGAGAGCAGGCGGAGAGCGCGATTGGAACAAACCAGGAGTAACCGATCATAGACTGCACGCTAAGCTTTCATCATCTAAAAGAGGGACAATTGTTAGTTATCTATCGCATTTATAGAATCGTAGAAGTTTGCACTCACTTGATAAAACTTGGAAGGATGGGGTGGAAGCTGGCTCCGAGGGGGTTCCTTTTATACTCAACAATTTTGGCAGCGCTTAGTCATCTACGTGCCAAGAAAGAAAAACCGCAACCAGGAGCAATGGTTCTCCAGTTTTCTTGTGACAAATCTTGCAGATTTCTTCTTACCTTCCAACTTGTCTCTACTATACCGAATTTCCTTTACCAAGATGCCGCCACAAGTTGCTCTTTCGCGAGTATGCTTTCAGTACCGAATGCACATATTTACGAACAGTTTCCGTTTGATATCATCTTCCCGCTACCCCCGGACGAGTTTTCCCAATTCCACATGCGATCTGTGGCATGGGAAGTCTGTCCTAAGATACAGACAATTCTCAACTGAGAAAACGACCCCCGAGAGTGGTATAGAAGGTCCACCCCAAGAAGAGACTGCGCCATCTGAATCTGAATCTGAATTCCTTATTTTGGAAAGTGCTGCTTCATCGGGAGCTATCTCTTCGTCGGAACCTACGTCCGAAGCTACCTTCGAGCAAACTGCTTCCGTATTTGAAATTTCCCCCAAGGAAGCCACTTCTACCTTAGGGGCTACCTCTGCGTCGGAAACTGCTCCACCTACGGAATTTATGCCCTTGGGTGAGGCACGATTGGGTAAGACATCGTCGAGTGAAACTCCGCCGAGCGGGTTTCCTTCTACGATTTCAACCGCTAGCGATTTCCTAGCTACCCGGCGTTTCCTAGAAGATGCGGACAAGGAGGCCCCCTCTCGGCCTATCGATATCAAGGCAAGGGGGAAAGAAATCCTGAAAAACTATAGAGTTTTGTTGAGAGATACTCAAGATGAGGTCGATCTTGACGAAGTCATGAAAGTGGCAACCACTGAGCCGTCGCTGGGTCATGACGAAACCCGGCAAGGGATAAAACCACCTATGCCATCTGAGCTCGTTCCACCCCATCTTCTAGATTCAGGAATCAAGTGTGATTTTCTCCCTCCATTTATTACCAAACATACAACTTACAGTTTGCAACAGTCGAATTTCCTGCAGCCACTCACCGGGCAGCAGATATAGGTAAAGAACTCATAGAGAAACAGGTTGTGCTCCATGGATACTTTGGCGCTGTGCGGAAGACTGGGAAATTTCTCTATTTCTCTTCCTTCTACGACTATTACTCTAATCCCCCACGCCCACTAAAGGTGGTTTCACTCATTGATCCTCTATCGCTCCAAACCATCAAAACTGCCCATCAAATACTTGGGTCCCTCCACCGGTTTACGCCTGTAGCTCTCCGAGCATCAGTATACAAGTGTGCGCCTTCAAAGTCCCCAGAAAAAAGGAAATTTGATGAGGAAGTTGAGCTCCGGGTCAAAGATATTATCCCGCTCAATTCGGTGTCAGAAAACTTGATTTATACTGAAGGGACAGTTTTTCCGCCAGAGAATCGTTACTTACAACTCAGGACTTCCAAGAAGCTTTATGCAGCCTTGCGCCTTCGCTCACGTACAGCGTCCGAGTGCCGCAATTTTTTTGAGAAGAAT
This sequence comes from Tuber calosporum, assembly GCA_003316355.1. Taxonomy (NCBI): domain Eukaryota; kingdom Fungi; phylum Ascomycota; class Pezizomycetes; order Pezizales; family Tuberaceae; genus Tuber; species Tuber calosporum. The sequence goes on along the minus strand of QFET01004857.1, from coordinate 9,370 downwards.
GACTTTCTTGAAGTTGAGACACCGCTGTTGTTTAAATCTACCCCTGAAGGTGCCCGAGAATTTCTTGTACCTACAAGGAAGGGAGACGGCACATGTTATGCCTTACCCCAGTCACCTCAACAATATAAGCAAATTTTGATGGCCAGCGGTGTTCCTCGTTACTACCAGCTTGCTAAATGCTTCAGGGACGAAGATTTGAGGGCAGACCGGCAACCAGAATTTACTCAACTTGATATGGAAATGTCATTCGCCACGTCGGACGATGTGATGGGTTTGATTGAAAGACTGATCATAAGTATATGGAGCAATGTCTTAGGTGTTCGTATAGATCCTGGATTCAAGCGAGTGCCGCATTGGTGGGCGATGAAGAATTACGGCTCAGATAAACCCGATTTCAGATACCCGAATCATAGAGTAAGCCTGATACTTTATATCCTATTTTATTCTACTAACCAAGAGACAGATTAAAAGCCTCCATGAGGTTCTCCCACACCTAGCTAAGGCAGGCAAATCAGTGGAAGGGTTTGCATTTTACGGAAACACAGCCAACTGCAATGAGGACCAGGCTATAGAGCTTCTTGAAGAGTTCAAGAGAGAAAATCCGAGTGTGGAAAACGATAATTATGTGGCATATATCGTCGGCTCTGGAAACGAAACTCAAGCCTACATCGAAGGCGGGATGGAACTATGGCACGAGCCTAATTTAGCTAACATCCACGCGGCACTATGGGTGCACCGACCTGGTGCAATAGTCGTAATCAAAGAGCGTCGTGGCCCCCACTCTGTAAGCCCCCTTCCTCACACCCTCCCTCTCCTTCACGCTCCACGCAAACCAGCGCTGACTCTGTTAGGGCGGGAGCACTAAACTCGGTCTTCTAAGAACCGCACTTCTAAACAAAGCCGTTGAAAAACGGCTCCTACAACGCCAAAGCAGCCCCGCATTTGCCTGGGTCGTGGACTTCCCCCTCTTCTCTCCAACCAGCGCTAATCAACCCGGTCGCCCCGGCAAAGCCCCCTTCTCGCCAACCCACCATCCCTTCACGGCTCCTATCGCAGAAGACATCCAGCTCCTGAGGTCCTCACCGCACCGTGTACGTGCTGAGCACTACGACCTGATCGTCAACGGAATAGAGCTCGGCGGGGGCAGCAGGCGTATCCATGAGGCGGCGCTGCAGAAATACGTACTAGAGGAAGTTCTCAAGATGCCCCAGGACAAACTGCGGCAATTCGACCACTTGCTAGCGGTCCTCGATAGCGGGTGTCCTCCGCACGCGGGTATCGCTCTGGGCTTCGATAGGTTGATTGCTGTCATGATGGGCCGCAATAGCATTCGGGATGTCATCGCGTTCCCAAAGAATGCCAAGGGCGCGGACGTGATGGTTGGGTCACCGAGCGTGGTGCCGGACAAGGAGTTGCAGACATATGGGCTTCAGAGGAGCTAAGCTTGTTAGGCTGCAGGGAGGGGGGGACTGTTTGTCCGTGTATATATAATACTCACCATGCACTTTTTAGATTACAATTAGGATGGAAAGGACTGGTAGATTTTAGAGAGGGGTCTATTTCCCTGTCGCAGAATCTCACTCGATGGTAGTAGGCGGACAACGAACGGGAGGGGGGCAGCGAAAAAGTAGACCAAGCTTGATGTTTGCCACCCGATCTTTAGTCTATTGTTCGCTTTCCCCTCTGTTCGTTGTCCTCCGTACTATGTTTTGACTAGGGCTCCTATCAGGTTATCGGGGCGGGATCATGGCGCTCATTCTTCTAGCCACTTGGCTTAGTCTACCGGCGGAAACCCCCCCACAGTCATATCATACCTCAAAAGCCCGAATATACCCATCCGCCTGCACGAAAAAGACCCCACCCCCAATCGCCCATCCCACCAAAACATACCACTGCCCTGAGGGCGCGAACCGCTTCCGTCGTCAACGACCCCGGCCTCTCCTGGGAATAGCCACCGCACCCTCAACTATATACACCTGCACAGATAAAAAGCAACATTAGAGCTCATATTTCATAGATCGCCTGTGCCAAAGTACCGGTATCTAGTGTTGCCCTTCGATATTATATCATTCAATATGGAAAAACCGTCTCACTCACTCCTTCTCACTCACACCGTCCTGGATACTCGAGGACTGATATAACGCCGGCTAGCATCATGGCAATTGTTTACCAGAGAGACCGGTTAGATGATGGCCCACCCACATACCAGCCCAACACTCTACTTGTGTTGCAATACGTGCAACTCACTACCACATATTATCATCCCATATCATATCGTGCCACTTCACCACCACAACAAAACGCTAGTCCGGCATCCTTCCCAATCACTCGCGCTATATAATCACCAGGAACGCAACCACTACTTCTGAAAACTACTTTATTATACTTTCAGGAAAAAAAGAGGGGGATAAGAAGTCAAAAAAGAGAAGAAGAAAAAAAAACATCGTCACCATCCAGACAGAATATTCGATCCTTCTTGCTCGCCCACTCATCCACTTTGTCATCTCGGGGACTAAAAACAGAATATATACAGCCAATCTTGGGATCTTTGCGTCATGAAGATAGATAAGAAAAAACATGGGTAGCGTTTATATCATATTATCATAACGTTGGAAAAAATGTATAAAAACGAGGACACAGTTTTGGGGGGAAGGGGGAGGGAAAAATAGGCAGGAAGGAAATGATGATAAATTATACAGAGAATCGCACACGCCACCCGCCTAGAAACGTCAACGAAACAAACCTTCCCTCCTTTTGCGTCCCCTCAGGTCTCCAGAACACGAAATACCGAATAAATAAATAAATAAATAAACCGAGCCAGCAATGCCCATCTATTCCCACCATCAAACAAACCGAAAAAAAGTTAAACACAACCCCCACACCCGCGCTACGAAGCTCCAACTCCAACGCCGAAAGTCCCCTGATTCATCTGTGCTTCGGAGGACCTTGTCCCAACCCCGCCGGTTGATCCTCCCGTACTCCTTCCCCTTTCTCGCATCCGTCTTCCCTCCATCAGACCTCTTAGGCCTCGTTTTTGCAGACCAATCACGCTACTAACCCCACCTCTCCATTCGTCTCCTGTGCCACCAAGGTTTTCCATTGGCTCACGCTTTCCACCGTTGCCACCGCCAGCGGCCATGGCTGCGGCGTTGAAGACTGCTGCAGCGTTCCTGCCATCAAGGACCTGGTGGAGGCGCTCGACCACGGCTTCTAAAAGGCCTTCAACCTGGTATGGTCGGGCGATTTGTAGGAGGGAGCAAAGGATTTGTGGTGACGATTGAGGGTGGTTTGGTGGAGGAAGGGTAGACGTGTAGAGATAATGAACAAGGGTAACCAACGTCTGGAGAGTGTGCGGGAGGTATAGGGTTCGTGGACGATCCGATGGATTGAACTGCGCGGTTGTGGGGGGTTGTATTTCCGACTTCTGAGTCGACTGGGAGAGCGACTGTTGAGTTATTGTAGAGGCTGAATTGTGGTTCTTCCCGGTTGGTGAAGGAAGTTCTTTATTTGCGGCATTCAGCAGCCCAAGGAAGTATGGTCCCCAGCGGCGAGCCACGATTCGCGAATTGACAGGAACGCGCTCGCCACCGACGGCAAGAAATTCCATATCGGCCATTTCTTTCATGCCAAGTACCATCCTACCAAGCTCCTGCGCTCCAACAGAGCAGGAGCGTTGCAGGGCTGGGTGAGAACTCATCCTTGGATTCTCATATAGGCCAAATGCTTCCAATTCAACCATGCATAGATGAGAGAAGTTGATCCGACGGTGATTATAATCCTCCACGAGAGTCCGATTCTTATTCCCCAATATTAAAAAGGCATTACGTTTACTCCATAGAATTCCCCTGTTCCATGATCCCTGAGCAAATGCTTGGCCCGCGTCAATGCGTGACCAAATGAGTGTTCGGAGATCCAAGGCCCAAAGAGCGTACTCCTGTTTGCTACTTGTCAGGTATGTGCCGCTGACGACGAAATGGTTATCCAGAACCCCGCCGTTGGGAAACCGAAGACCAGGGGGTGAAAATTGCCCGTTCATGGGCCTCTCGGTAAGGGAGCCATCTAGAAGGCGAATCTGTAACTCAAGCTTGACATCCAGAAAGTTATAATTTGAGTAGATCAGCATAGCGTTTGCTTCACTCGGCGAAGGTTGAGAAGTAGATTGGCCATTCACGGCGGAGAAAGACGGGCCTTCTTCTGAGCCCATGTACGGACTATTGCGTCCCGCTCCGATAGATGATGCAGTCAATCCCCGACCCAACGGTGCAACAACCGACCTATATGCCCCGCAAGACCTATCCAGCGGCGTCGTTGATGTCCATTTCAAGGACCGAAGATTGAAAACATTGATCTCCTCAATATAATGGTTGGCAGAATCCTGACCGCCCACAATTACCATTTCCGCACCTCCGAGGCCATCAAGCCCAAGACCCCCAACAACTGGCGCAGCTACGCTATTTGTGGATGTGAAAGTTGCGCTCGTCGGGAGTATGGTTGCACAATGGGCATATCGCCCCTCCGGCGGGTTCGATGTGGGTATGTAAGTCCATGTTTGCGAAGGAATATCATAAATGTGCATATCTGACATGACCATAACATCACTCTGTGAGTCCCCTCCAGGCGAAGTAGCAGTATTCCCATTCGTACCACTAGTTCCGTTGGTCTGAAGAGGACTGGTGGCCGCAGGCGACATGCCACCAAAACAGACTAGCTTCGTGCCCCCTAACGCACAGACACTGTGAAAATATCTCGGCGGTGGAATGTCTCCTCTTGTTTCTAGTTTTGACCATGATCGAGTGATCAAATCGAGCGCATACATATCGCATGTGAGCTGAGACTTCGTTCGTGAAAGCAAGCGACCACCAAACGCGTAGAGGGTATCATCGATGATTGTTGTTGACGAGCCTACTAGTGGTGGCGGCTCCCGTCCGGATGTTTTGAGGACTGTTGCTACCAGCGAGGAGATGTTTTGGGACGCCTGCGGTTGGGTTGTAGTAGGAGTGGAGGATCGAGGAGTATTGCTATTACTGCTCGAGGAGTTTTGCTGTGGGGCTGTTACAGAGGAAGTAGAAGCGGTCATCGTGGGGGGCATGTGTATGGAGGGCGAGGGGTTGTTGGAGGACGACATGGCGGAAATAGCGGTCTGTCGGTTCGTCTCTAGGCGAGGAGGAGGATAGATAGTTAGAATAAGAGAGATGCTAGCGTGAGTTGCGATGTGTGAATGTTTTAGGAAGGGGTTGTGAGAGCAGAGTCAACAAGGCGGCAAGTTTGAGGAGTGGAGGGCAGGGAAGTATGTAGAGAAGGACAAGTAGGAGGGGACCCCGGGGCAAACCCAGGAGACCAATGCACGGTATTCGCAAGTGAGTGAACAGGGGATAGGATTTTTCTTTCTCTCTACTGTACCTCTTTCTTCCTTTTAGAGAATATTTTTCTCGATCCCCCCTCGTTTGGCGCCCGTCACATTCAGGGCAGGTGCCTGGCTTTTCGCTACGATAACGCCCAGTTAGAATCCGTGATTCCAGAAGTGCTGCAGAAAGGTAAAGGGAGAAATCATCTCATCCACCTTAGAACCCACCAACGGCAGAGTTATCGAAGAAGATAGAGAGGACGCCGGTAGGTATTCTTAGCCTTGTAAAAACGCCCATACCGGTAACCTATGACAGCCCCTTTTGCGAGGAAAAATCTCTCCTGCCAGCGACGTTGTTTAGAGTACTCGAGTGCTGTCGGCAGGTAAGCACTTGTGGTTCCAGTGGGGTGGTGTTGTTGTAGGATGGTACTTGTATCACTGTAACCTTTTCCATCTCCTCTCTGTCTTCTCCCCTCTTCTCTCTTCCTTTTTCTCCATTTCCCCCTTTTTCTCAGTTTCCTTTTCCCAATGGCTTATTACCTACGATATCCTATCCAGCACTACCAGTACAGTAGCTCCGTAGACAGAATAAAGGCTGGCTGACTATGCTATCAGCTGCAGAAATTCACGGTTTCTCGCAATCATAAGATTGCGCATTATGATGGACGAAAGCCATGACACTACCGTGCTGTAAGAACCACATCGGTATGTGGACAGTCTTGGTGATCGTTTCCAAGAGAAAACAAGTTCCTCTGCGCATTCGCAAGTACAGCGCAATAGGACAGCACTCGTAAGGTGTAAGAATCTTTAGAGGGCGAACGGGTGAACAGGCTCACAGGGAACATTTCAATTAGCTATTAGTCCTGGTGGAGAGGCCCCGACGGTTTAAAACTACTGTAGTTTAAAAACTCAATTTCTCTGCTCAAAATTCATTTTGGGGGGTGCTTGCTCACCGTCAAAAGTTTCTTCCATTATTCCCTCCTTATCATACCCCCCTCTCCTACCGTACCGTACTGGACCGATGCTCCCCACTCTTCCCATCCCCCCCTGAAGCCATATTTCCCCTTCTCCTACTTCCCGATTTTCAACCCCCTCACATATTTCATTCAACCGGCATTACTGCTCGAGTACTACTCTAGCAGGGTAGACTTCTCCTTCTCTCTCTTCTATCTCCCTCCAAAAGTTCAATGGACGGTTATCATACATAGCTGACCGTTACAGGTACGAGTACCGTACGGTACTCCTTCATAAAGTGCCGAAACCCTAGCGAATCAGGCCAAACGGATAGACACACCGGGCAGGGACACGTAAACGTGGTTATCTGCAGAAAAACGATCCGTCGCCACCATACCACATCTTTCATCACTGGCCGTCACATTTTCCAAAGCCCTGATCCTCGGATGTCCTCTCCTTTTTTTTTTTCCTTTCTTCTCTCTCTCTCTTTCGGCGAAGCTCTTACGATGCCAGTGCTACTCGTACACTACTTGTTAGGCACCCGAGTCCAGGCTGTGTGGGTACACAGCGCACAGGAAAGTGCGTTATCGGCAGTACTGCGAGCACTGGCGATTCAATTAGCAGCAGTCAGCAGAGACAGTGTGCAGTACGGTACTACACATCCTGAGTGTGTGCACAATTCCCTCCCATGCCCATCTTGGTTTGATTGATCTCCCTATTCCAGCAATCATCAAGGTCTCAAGCAGGGGACAGAAGAATTCAGAATTCTTAAACACCCTTCCCCTCCTCTCCCCTCCCCCATACCCGACTCAAAGCCGCTCCGAGTAGAGCATGGGTGCGTCTAGAGCCTCCTAACTTACCCCTCCAATTTTCCCCAAGAATTCCACACCTCCGGTGCTATATACCAGTATCAGAGATTTTCTCACCATCATCGCTATTATACCCTGTGCAACCCTCGTAAAAAATTTCATAGTAGCGGATCCCCGGACGGGTATGTATTTTCCTGCTGTAGTCTCCATCATGTAGAATGTCCTGCTCTCACTCACCCCAGACTCCCGTGCTTATAGGGGTGTCGAGTTAATATACCTTTACCTTTTTTGCTATATCACACATATCTATCCCACCCCATAGCACGAGTTAGTACCTGTGTTGTGCTGTATCATATACTCGTGTCTCTGCGCCAAGAATTGGCACCCGTTTTGGAATAGCCGTTGCGGACCCATAAAAACCCCTTGGGGTGTCTGAAACAGTCAAATTTGTAGCCAACACGCTAAGCCGTTCCAGGAACGATTTAAGCCTTGTGATTTGCTGAGAATAATACACTCGCCAAGAGCGCTGAGTCATTTGAGTATTGAAAAGACTGAAAATCCGATTTTTTGACCAAGTTCAGCTAGCTGTTGCCAAATCTGGACTCTGTGCGCCTGGCTACAAATTTGACTGTTTCAGACACCCCAAGGGATACGGTAGAGCGTTGGAGCTGCTAGGAGGGAGAGAGGGAGGGGGGGGGGGTTACAAACAGCACCGGTATCACACTTTTCAGTATTTCTGAAGAAAACCAGCATCAAGGCTATGCTTCAAATGGGTCGGAAAACGGGTGCCAATTCTTGGCGTAGAGACACGAGTACAGCACCATCAAAGCTTATCAACAGACTCATTGGGGAGGGGGGTGTTAGTCAGAATTTCTCCCAAGGAGTGTTTCCGCCCTTTCAAGGTCCTGGTTATGACTGTAGCAAGGACGGATATCATCGACCCTGGCGATTACAGTACGATACGCATATCGGCCATAATAATATCAAGTTGAAACGGCCAAAGCCCCACCAAATCCTACCCAGATAGCCCATCCATCCATCCAAATAGTTAGGCCCCACAAGGCGACACCTAAATTGAGCGCTCGAGTACAGTACTGTAGACTATTGGCATAGCATGGTATTCCAGCAATGCATCAAGGTGGGTCTGGTATTCTCTGGATCTTATCTGAGAAGGTGGCAACCCCTTCAGTATCGACAGAGATAGTCAAGGTAAGTTCTTTACTCGAGCAGTGGCCACGATCATGCAGGCAATACTCGTACGGTGCATACCAGCTGTCCATGGTCTGAAGTTTGCCCATGGGGTTCTATGAGGATTCTGCCTTCTTATTGACGAAGCTCCACCAATCCAGGCTTATATAAGCGGGAAGCCCCATTGATCAACAAAGCCCTGCCCACCATTAACCCGTGTCTCAGACAGTAACAAGGGCGGCATGAAATCTTCTACCGTACTCGTACTCGAGTATATATATCATACCGTTTCAACGGTCGAGATATAGCACCGGTACTTGCACAGTACTAGGGTACAAGGGTAAGTGCGGCGCGGTGACACAAATTTTGATGGAAATGTTTAAGTTCACGGTCAATTCTGAGACAGTGCTAACTAACCAAAAACTGACAGAAAAACATTGTTTGTTGACAGCCAAACCAGAACACGTACCGTTACAACCACCTGACCTCCAAAACGAAGCATGAAATCCAAAGGAACGCGTAATCAGCAGCTCATCAACAGAAGGCATGCAGAGACAACACGAGACGAAGGTATAAGAGTAGTTACCTTGCGGGAAAATGCTGGCTTGAGCTGGACGCATATTGGACAGGAGCTAGGAATTGACCGCCAGACTTGCCAGAAGGTAGGATGAGATTCTTAAGAGAGGAGGAGCTTTTTTTATCCTCTTTTTGGTCATACACAGCCATTGTCATTCAGTTAACTCAAGTATAATAGATCTACAAGCGGACAAAAGAGAATGGTACGCCCTCTAATCAAATACGAACCGGTCGGCCACCAATTTTCAATGACGTTGAAATTGAACGTCTTGTCTCCTTCATCACACGTGATGCTACCACCCGACCGCTCTCATGGCAGGCAATTGTAATGGAAATGGGTTATAGCTGCTCTGCAAAGACAGTCAAAAATGTGATGGAAAGGCTTGGATATCACAAGCGCATTCCCCGCCGGATTTTTAGTGTTGGCCAGCCAACAAACCCAAGCGTGTCCAGTGGTGTCAGGAGAGACTTCACTGGACATATGAGGAATGGAGTGGAA